>JADLZN010000652.1:0-22500 GCA_018155175.1 Sinocyclocheilus anophthalmus | reverse complement strand
TGCCTGAAGAGCTCAGAGACCTGTTGCAAGGCACAGATCTGGGGAAGGCTACAAAAAAAACCTGATATACTGAAGGTTCCAAATAACTCATTGGCCTCCATAATTCTTGAATGGAAGACGTTTGGGATGACCAGAACCCTTCCTAGAGCTGGCCGTCCGGCCAAACTGAGCTATCGGGGGAGAAGAGCCTTGGTGAGAGAGGTAAAGAAGAACCCAAAGATCACTGTGGCTGAGCTCCAGAGATGCAGTCGAAAGATGGGAGAAAGTTGTAGAAAGTCAAAAATCACTGCAGCCCTCCACCAGTCGGGGCTTTAACAACTGGTCCCGGGCCCGACGGAAGCCTCTCCTCAGTGAAACACATGAAAGCCCGCATGGAGTTTGATAAAAAACACCTGAAGGACTCCAAGATGGGGAGAAATAAGATTCTCTGGTCTGATGACCAAGATAGAACTTTTTTTTTTTTTTGTTTTTGGCCTTAATTCTAGCGGTATGTGTGGAGAAAACCAGGCGCTGCTCATCACCTGTCCAATACAGTCCCAACCGTGAAGCATGGTGGTGGCAGCCTCATGCTGTGGGGGTGTTTTTTCATCTGCAGGGACAGGACGTCTGGTTGCAATCGAGGGAAAGATGAATGCGCCAAGTACAGGGAGCCTGGACGAAACCCTGCTCCAGAGTGCTCAGGACCCTTCAGACTGGGCCGAAGGTTTACCTTCCAAACAGACAATGACCCTAAGCACACAGCTAAATAACGAAGGAGTGGCTTCACAACTACTCTGTGACTGTTCTTGAATGGCCCCAGCCAGAGCCCTGACTTAAACCCATTGAGCATCTCTGGAGAGACCTAAAAATGTTTACCATCCAACCTGACAGAACTGGAGAGGATCTGCAAGGAGGAATGGCAGAGGATCCCCAAACCCAGGTGTGAAAAACTTGTTGCATCTTTCCCAAAAAGACTCATGGCTGTATTAGATCAAAAGGGTGCTTCTACTAAATACTGAGCAAAGGGTCTGAATACTTAGGACCATGTGATATTTCAGTTTTTCTTTTTTAATAATCTGCAAAAATGTCAACAATTCTGTGTTTCTGTCAATATGGGGTGCTGTGTGTACATTAATGAAGGAAAAAAAATTAACTTAAATGATGTTAGCAAATGGCTGCAATTTAACAAAGAGTGAAAAATTTAAGGTGGTCTGAATACTTTCCGTACCCACTGTATATGTATATATATATGTAATATATATATGTGTATATACAGTGGGGCAAAAAAGTATTTAGTCAGCCACCAATTGTGCAAGTTCTCCCACTTAAAAAGATGAGAGAGGCCTGTAATTTTCATCATAGGTATACCCTCACTATGAGAGACAAAATGAGAAGAAAATATCCAGAAAATCACATTGTAGGATTTTTAAAGAATTAATTGGTAAATTCCCCTGTAAAATAAGTATTTGGTCACCTACAAACCAGCAAGATTTCTCTGGCGCTCACAGCCCTGTAACTTCTTCTTTAAGAGGCTCCTCTGTCCTCCACTGGTTACCTGTATTTATGGCATCTGTTTGAACTTGTTATCAGTATAAAAGACACCTGTCCACAACCTCAAACAGTCACACTCCAAACTCCACCATGGCCAAGACCAAAGAGCTGTCATAGGACACCAGAAATAAAATTGTAGACCTGCACCAGGCTGGGAAGACTGAATCTGCAATAGGTAAGCAGCTTGGTGAAAATCAACTGAGGGAGCAATTATTAGAAAATAATTATATTAGAAAATGGAAGACATACAAGACCACTGATAATCTCCCTCGATCTGTTGCTCCACGCAAGATCTCACCCCGTGGGGTCAAAATGATCAGAAGAACTGTGAGCAAAAATCCCAGAACCACACGGGGGGACCTAGTGAATGACCTGCAGAGAGCTGGGACCAAAGTAACAAAGGCTACCATCAGTAACACACTGCGCCGCCAGGGACTCAAATCCTGCAGTGCCCGACGTGTCCCCCTGCTTAAGCCAGTACATGTCCAGGCCCGTCTGAAGTTTGCTAGAGAGCATTTGGATGATCCAGAAGAGGATTGGGAGAATGTCATATGGTCAGATGAAACCAAAATATAACTTTTTGGTAAAAACTCAACTTGTCGTGTTTGGAGGAGAAAGATGCTGAGTTGCATCCAAAGAACACCATACCTACTGTGAAGCATGGGGGTGGAAACATCATGCTTTGGGGCTGTTTTTCTGCAAAGGGACCAGGACGACTGATCCGTGTAAACGAAAGAATGAATGGGGCCATGTATCGTGAGATTTTGAGTGAAAACCTCCTTCCATCAGCAAGGGCATTGAAGATGAAACGTGGCTGGGTCTTTCAGCATGACAGTGATCCCAAACACACCGCCCGGGCAACGAAGGAGTGGCTTCGTAAGAAGATTTCAAGGTCCTGGAGTGGCCTAGCCAGTCTTCAGATCTCAACCCCATAGAAAATCTTTGGAGGGAGTTGAAAAGCCGTGTTGCCCAGCGACAGCCCCAAAACATTACTGCTCTAGAGGAGATCTGCATGGAGGAATGGGCCAAAATACCAGCAACAGTGTGTGAAGACTTACAGAAAACGTTTGACCTCTGTCATTGCCAACAAAGGGTATATAACAAATTATTGAGATGAAATTTTGTTATTGACTAAATATTTATTTTCCACCATAATTTGCAAATCAATTCTTTAAAAATCCTACAATGGTATTTTCTGGATTTTTTTTTCTCATTTTGTCTCTCATGGTTGAGGTATACCTATGATGAAATTACAGGCCTCTCTCATCTTTTTAAGTGGGAGAACTTGCACAATTGGTGGCTGACTAAATACTTTTTTGCCCCACTGTATATATATGTGTATATATATATATGTGCATGTGTATATATATATACAGTGGTTACGGAAAGTATTCAGACCCCCTTAAATAATTTTTCACTTTTGTTATATTGCAGCCATTTGCTAAAGTTATTTAAGTTAATTTTTTTTCCTCATTTAATGTACACACAGCACCCCATATTGAAAAACACAGAATTGTTGACATTTTTTGCAGATTCATTAAAAAAGAAAAACTGAAATATCAAATGGTCCTAAGTATTCAGACCCTTTTGCTGTGAAACTCATATATTTAACTCAGGTGTTGTCCGTTTCTTCTGATCATCCTTGATATGGTTCTACACCTTCATTTGAGTCCAGCTGTGTTTGATTATACTGATTGGAGTTGATTAGGAAAGCCACACACCTGTCTATATAAGACCTTACAGCTCACAGTGCATGTCAGAGCAAATGAGAATCATAAGGTCAAAGGAACTGCCTGAAGAGCTCAGAGACAGAATTGTGGCAAGTCACAGATCTGGCCAAGGTTACAAAAAATTTTTCTGCTGCACTTAAGGTTCCTAAGATCACAGTGGCCTCCATAATCCTTAAATTGAAGACGTTTGGGATGACCAGAACCCTTCCTAGAGCTGGCCGTCGGCCAAACTGAGCTATCAGGGGAGAAAAGCCTTGGTGAGAGAGGTAAAGAAAACCCAAAGATCACTGTGGCTGAGCTCCAGAGATGCAGTCGGGAGATGGGAGAAAGTTGTAGAAAGTCAACCATCACTGCAGCCCTCCACCAGTCGGGGCTTTATGGCAGAGTGGCCCGACGGAAGCCTCTCCTCAGTTTGCTAAAAAAACACCTGAAGGACTCTAAGATGGTGAGAAATAAGTTTCTCTGGTCGGATGAGGCCAAGATAGATTTTTTTGGCCTTAATTCTAAGCGGTATTTGTGGAGAAAACCAGGCACTGCTCATCACCTTTCCAATACAGTCCCAACAGTGAAGCAGGGTGGTGGCAGCATCATGCTGTGGGGTGTTTTTCAGCTGCAGGGACAGTACGACTGGTTGCAATCGAGGGAAAGATGAATGCGTCCAAGTACAGGGATATCCTGGACGAACCTTCTCCAGAGTGCTCAGGACCTCAGACTTTGCCGAAGGTTTACCTTCCAACAAGACAATGACCCTTATCACACAGCTAAAATAACGAAGGAGTGCTTCACAACAACTCTGTGACTGTTCTTGAATGCCCAGCCAGAGCCCTGACTTAAACCCATTGAGCATCTCTGGAGAGACCTAAAAATGCTGTCCACCAACGTTTACCATCCAAACTGACAGAACTGGAGAGGATCTGCAAGAAGGAATGGCAGAGGATCCCCAAATCCAGTTTGTGAAAAACTTGTTGCATCTTTCCCACAAAGACTCATGGCTGTAGTAGATCAAAAGGGTGCTTCTACTAAATACTGAGCAAAGGGTCTGAATACTTAAGACCATGTGATATTTCATTTTTTCTTTTTTTAATAAATCTGCAAAAATATCAAAAATTCTGTGTTTTTCTGTCAAAATGGAGTGCTGTGTGTACATTAATGAAGAAAAAAAAAAAACTTAAATGATTTTAGAAAATGGCTGAAATATAAAAAAGAGTGAAAAATTTAAGGGGGTCTGAATACTTTCCGTACCCACTGTATATGTATAGTATTTCAGTCTGGTGAGTAAACAAAAATATATACTAGCCAATTGCGATTCAATGCCAAGGTCTGTTGAGGGTTGAATGTATAAAAACAGTTCGTGCTGCACTGTTTTTGTTTTGTCCTATTGTATCTATCATATGTTGTTGCCTTATAAAAAATATGCTATACATTTAAAATAAAAGTATTTTAATTTTATAGTATATACTTAAATATAAATACATTCATGAATGTTTTTAATGTATGGATTTTATAATAATACAAATAGCAATGTGTAACATTTTTACCATATTTAGTGCAACACTTTTATTTGTTCCCCACAAAATAGTTTTTTCACTAAATGTTTGGATTTCTAAAATTAGTGTGCACTGATTTTTCTAGAATAACTTTTGCTTCTGAATTATCCACTAACCTAGTTTATGAGTTTTTTTTTGTCATAGATTATAAATATACATTGGCCTATATTTTTTTCATATTTGTTTTTTATTTTTCTTTAAATGCAGTAGTCCCCCCCCCCCCCCCCCCCTCTGTATCTATATATTGTTAAAGAATGATTATCAGTTCCACACACAGAGATGTATAAATTCTACATTTATTTAAATGAGGGGGAAAAACTTCACTGGTATCGGTATCGGCCAATACTGAACCCTAGGTATCGGAATCAGTATCGGAGGCAAAAAAGGCGGATCGGAGCATCCCTATTATTTACATTCTTTTCAGGAGTTCTAATTCTTCTATAGTTTTGCCTTTGGAAAAGTCTTAAGAAAATTCTTATTAAATGTTGTTGGGAATGCAAAGTATTCTTAACTTCATTCTTAAGTTAAGGAAATAGCTGTTAAGAATTTCATTTTGTAAATCCAGACCCTGGGAATGGGTAAAGTACTTATTTGTAGAGCCCGACCGATATGGGTTTTATGGGGCCGATACCGATATTAGGGAGTAAAAAAAAAAAAATCGGACGATATTCTTTGTGTATATTATAATACGGTACCAGTCAAAAGTTTGGACACTTTACCATTCGTGTGTCCAAACATTTGACTAGTACTATATATATAGAATACAGTATACATAAACAGAATATATATATATACAGTGGGTACGGATAGTATTCAGACCCCCTTACATTTTTTTACTCTTTGTTATATTGCAGCCATTTTGCTAAAATCATTTTACAAGTTAATTTTTTTTCCTCATTATGTACACACAGCACCCCATATTGAAGAAAAACACAGAATGTTTGACATTTTTGCAGATTTATTAAAATAAAAACTGAAATATCACATGGTCCTAAGTATTCCGACCCTTTGCTCAGTATTTAGTAGAAGCACCTTTTGATCTAATACAGCCATGAGTCTTTTTTGGGAAAGATGCAACAAGTTTTTCACCTGGATTTGGGGATCCTCTGCCAGTCCTCCTTGCAGATCCTCTCCAGTTCTGTCAGGTTGGATGTAAACGATGGTGGACAGCCATTTTTAGGTCTCTCCAGAGATGCTCAATTGGGTTTAAGTCAGGGCTCTGGCTGGGCCATTCAAGAACAGTCACAGAGTTGTTGTGAAGCCACTCCTTCTTTATTTTAGCTGTGTGCTTAGGGTCATTGTCTTGTTGAAGGTAAACCTTCGGCCCAGTCTGAGTTCCTGAGCACTCTGGAGAAGGTTTTTCGTCCAGGATATCCCTGTACTTGCCGCATTCATCTTTCCCTCGATTGCAACAGTCGTCCTGTCCCTGCAGCTGAAACACCCCCACAGCATGATGCTGCCCCCACCATGCTTCACTGTTGCGACTGTATTGGACAGGTAATGAGCAGTGCCTGTTTTTCTCCACACATACCGCTTAGAATTAAGGCCAAAAAGTTCTATCTTGGTCTCATCAGACCAGATAATCTTATTTCTCACCATCTTGGAGTCCTTCAGGTGTTTTTTCATGTGTCTTGCACTGTGGAGAGGCTTCCGTCGGGCCCCTCTGCCATAAAGCCCCCACTGGTGGAGGGCTGCAGTGAGTGACTTTCTACCACTTTCTCCCATCTCCCGACTGCATCTCTGGAGCTCAGCCACAGTGATTTTTTGGGTTCTTCTTTACCTCTCTCACCAATGCTCTTCTCCCCCGATAGCTCAGTTTTGGCCGGACGGCCAGCTCTAGGAAGGGTTCTTGTCATCCCAAACGTCTTCCATTTAAGGATTATGGAGGCCACTGTGCTCTTAGGAACCTTAAGTGCCGCAGAATTTTTTTTGTAACCTTGGCCAGATCTGTGCCTTGCCACAATTCTGTCTCTGATCTCTTCAGGCAGTTCCTTTGACCTCATGTTTCTCATTTGCTCTGACATGCACTGTGAGCTGTAAGGTGTTATATAGACATGTGTGTGGCTTTCCTATTCAAGTCCAATCATTATAATCAAACACAGTTGGACTCAAATTAAGGTGTATAACCATCTCAAGGATGATCAGAAGAATGGACAGCACCTGAGTTAAATATATGAGTGTCACAGAAAAGGGTCTGAATACTTAGGACCATGTGATATTTCAGTTTTTTTTTTTTAATAAATCTGCAAAAATGTCAACAATTCTGTGTTTTTCTGTCAATATGGGGTGCTCTGTGTACAATGAGGAAAACAAATGAACTTAAATGATTTTAGCAAATGGATGCAATATAACAAAGAGTGAGAATTTTAAGGGGGGGGGGGGGGGTCCCCCCCCCCCCCCCCCCCCCCTGAAAAAAATACTTTTCCGTACCCACTGTATATACCTAAACTAATTTTTGCAATGACACTCAAATGTTGTGATTCATTCGAACACTTATAATGATGTGACAAAGATATGTAATGATGGAGGCAGGGCATTTTACAATTTAACAATAAACTTTATTATTCAAAATGAGTCTGACATCAGTGCACTGAACAGTAAAGTTGAAGTTTACTCATCTTTATTTCAATTAAATTCCATTCAACTTTATTCTGTTGAGTTTATAATTCACTTTGGAACATTCATTCACGGACTACTGTCTTCACACACAGACGGAACTTACTAGAAGTGTGACATAATATACCTCTGTAAATAAATACAAAATAAATTCATGTCTCTCGCACTTTAATGCCCTTTGAATGTAACGTGTATGTTCCCTTGGAACTGGATTCATGGCGGAATATCATGTGAAGTCCTCTTCGCGCGCCACTTACGGTCGAATAAGACAACGCTTGAATGCTGCTGCCTGAACAAGAGACCTCCTTACTTAAGTGAAAGTGTTGGCTGGTGTCACTATCTCGCGAACGCAGCGGCGGATCTCCACCAAATTTGGGGGATCCTTTCAGCTCGAGGAGCCCTCTCAAACACCACCCTCCGTGCGTCGGTAGCCCCCCGGTATCGCCAGATCGGTCGGCGCCCGATCGTGAATTTAACCGCCCGTAACTCCCAGACCTCAGGGGCTATCGACACGTGGTCTCATTCGAAAGGGGGCCTCGAGACATACACTAGATTCAGCGTTCGAGAGGGCTCCTCGAGCTGAAAGGATCCAGTTTCAACGGGATTCCATACACTAAAGCTTTACACGTTTATCCAGGTCGCCAGTAGCAAACAATGGAGCGCGCTCTGCTGGACAAACTATATAATTACACCATTTACAAGCATTTTATCTGCGTTTAATGTAGGGCTGCCACTAACGACTATTTTTATTTCGATTAATTTATCGATTAATCTAAACTATTAATTTCCCATTTAAAAAATCAACAATTTTAAAGAACATTTTATTAAACTTGCATCTTTGCCATTCAGTAGTGTACCATAAAAAGTATAAATGTAAACAAGCCATTGACGAAATGTAAAACTAAAAGAGTTAAAATGTAAACAAACCTAATAAAAATGAAATTAAAAGAAAATAATTACAAAAGTCTGAGAAAGTCAGCATGTTCTTAATGTCAATATATCCACATGTTCTGGGCTTCTGTTCATTAAAGCTGAGTGCAACTACAAAGGGGAAAAAAAAATGTTTCAATTAACCCCAACAGTTTGGTTTTCACATAAAATAAATGCAATGTTTAGAGTCCACTAGAATCAAGTATTAAAATGTTATTATTATTAAAAATTAAGTATTAAAAGTACTCTTATAAATGTGTAAACAACAGGTGTAAACAGACCTCTCACATTATGAAAAAGATGACCGAGGAACTTCAGTAGTGAAACTTCAAATGAAATCCACATTTTTATGAAATCCTTTTTTAAAGCAAAAGTAAAGTGCAACATAGAGTGCAAGAAGCAAGTGTCCGTCTCATAGTCCAAATCACTGAAATCAAAATTCAGTATTATAGTGTAAGAACGACAACATATCCACGTGTTCTAGTCTACTACTAATAAAAATATTATAATAATTAATTTTTGTGGTAATAAAAATAGACCTAAGCAAAGAATAGCTTTTAAAATTACTTAAAATACATATAGAATAGCAACGAGGCAATAATAATTGGTTCAAATAAAGTATCAAAATCAAGAAATCATGGGTTTTATTGAACAAAACTGTTAAAATACTGTATTATAATGTAATAGAGCCACTGATCTATATATAATTATAAAACAATATATCAATCTCTATTATAGATTCATGAATAGAGCTAATGTACAGTACGCATTACAACAAAGGCCTGCAGGGGGCGCCAACGGCCTGGCGATTGTTTTTACACATTACTGTGCGATCTAATACTTGTTTAATATTTTCCAAACATCATTTAATTCAAATGTCCACTTAATCTTTAATATTTGGCCATTTCTTTACGACAGATATGCTATAGCCACTGTAATTTAATGATATGGAGATCAAAACGTGTAAACTCAGAGTGAGGGTTTGAGCTTTTATTTTGAAACCGTGAGATAATGATGTATTCTCCTGTGTTTGGGTTCCCAGATGAACGTTATAATAAACCTAAACTCACAACAACATGAACAGATGGAGTTTAAGCCGCTCCACACACATGTAAATGATAACAGTTCCTGTGGAACAGCATTTACTGTGAACAGAGCCGCTGTTAGACGCACGTACATAACCTACATGCCTATAACTGCATCACATATCATTATTTAAAGTCTGCGTGAACCGGATGTTGCTGCCGACTTTATTTCGGTGTAGTGACGTATTTCCATCTGAAACGGAATATTGAATAGAGGGCGTGGATTTATTTTTGTGCTCCTCATCTCGGTCTCTCACTCATAGCAATCTAACGGTTAGAAGGGTGTGTTTAAGGATATTCTGCCCAAGCCGTCAGACTGACGTCATCAGAGAAGGAATGCCATTCCAGAGCTGAAGCAAATGTAGATTACCAAGACAAACTATTTTTTTCAGCGAATTAACTTGCACTGATTAATTGTTCACATCAAGACTAGCAATGTGCGCTAGTAAAGTAAATTTTGATTTCATGTTGACTTTATTACACGGGCGTTTTGTGAAATTCACAGTTATGTTATTCTAATTTTTTAAACGGTTTAATAGATCACAGGTCTTGGAAAACATTCTAATAATTTGTTTTTGGATTTCGCTGTGAAATGCGCCACTTCCGTATGTTTGCCGGTTAGTGAGCAGGCAAATTAGTCAGGTATTTTTTAAAAGCGAATTCCAAATAGAATCACGACTCGCGGCAGCCTATTTTCTGTTCTGTAAAAAAATGTTCTTATCTGCGGCATATTCGCCGATACAGATATATCTGCGGCAGGCTCATATCGGCCGATAAAATCGCCAAAATGATATATCGGTCGGGCTCTTATTAGTACTAAAAAAAAGGGGGTCTTGACTTTTGCAGCCTGTAGTTTAGAACTGCTTCTTTCACTAGATATTTCACTAGAATTTGCTATGTAATCAGAGCTTTTAGATTTATTTATCAGGCATTTAAATGTGCAACATAAATATACTGGGGTTATTGTTCAAGTCGTGAAAGGATTAAATAAGCTGTTTTTTAAAAGGAAAATGTTTTATGTTAAAGTGTGTTAAGGACAGCTGAGTTACACCCCTTAATGTGCATCTCTGAGTTTGTGTGTGTGCAGCAGGATTAAGGTCACTGTGATCACACCTCCTGCTTGTGGCATGATGTAAAGGGCAGAATGATTACACCTTAGAGCAAGCCTGCGTGTGTTGTGTGCTAAGGTCAGTGTGATCACACTCCCGATCCAGAGATGTTGTGCCGAGTTGTTATGACTTCCCCCTAAAGCTTTTGTGTATTTTTAGCAGCCATGACAATATAGGGCTTAGAGGCAGAACTGTGTGTGTTAGTGGAAGCATTATGCAGCAGTAATTAATTAGTAATGGAGTTGACCTAGATGAGACCGTTGAGCTGTTGAAGATATTTACATTAGGATTTGAGCATGTTCGAGTGAGAGACAGAGAGCGGGACTTTTGAAAGGACACTCAAGTCAAAGTGGACACAGGAAATCTCTCATCCTTTTTATGTAAGAGCGCTCACACTCAATGACACTCATGAAACTGAAAGCTCAGGGAGGAGAAGAGTCTCTCTCTCTCTCTCTCTCTCTCTCTCTGCAAACAAAAAAAAAAAAAAGAAAGTCTCTCTCTCTCTCACACTCACACTCACACTAGTGTGTGTGCCGTTTGCAGCATACCTGCAGCACTCTGTGACGGGTGTGAACTAGCTTGTGTGTGTCTAATGGCTTGTTACAGCTCAGAGTGTCATATGACTTATGTTACTTTGACAGCCCATGATTCATAAATGTGTTAAGTCAGAGCTCTTTAAAGTTCGTCAGACTAATGCTCGTCTATCCTGCGATGAACAATGGTTTCTGAAGACATTACGAGTGATCCTAGGATGTTTGTTGTTTGGTACTTTGGGATTTGCTTACTGGGTTAGGCAAAGGCCCCACCTTAAGGTCTTTAGATATGCCTCGAATCCAGTATAAAATGGGATTTTTTTTTTCCACCTGGCAAAATCTGGTCTATAAAACCCCAAAGTCTTGTTGCTGCATGTTGGCAGTTGCTTGGTCGCTAGTAGTAATTTGTAGTTCTGGGTGCTCTAGTAATGCTTTTTCAATCATCAAGTCATGTGATTTGAGGGATCATTCATGTCTGTAACATGAAACATGCGTGAAATGGGTCTGGACCAGATATGAAATGCAAATACACATGTACACATGTATATTCACAGCGGAGAGACGTTTTGCCACAGCTGTTGTAATGGCATAAAAAATGGAGACATTCTGTGATATTCTTAAAAATAATGTTTTAATGAACTGTTATTATTATTGTTATGATACTTTAAAAAGTAATGTTACACAGCAAAACCACCAGTGTCAATTTAACTCTGTGAGAGTTAATTTCAACACTATCCTGGTGTTTATACAATTTTCACTGCCCAGTGTTAAATTAACATTTTAAAAGTTTTAACAAATGAACACTGCCTCAAAGTTCAACAGATAAACCCTAACGCAGGAGGATCACATATCTTGTCAGTGTTAATCTAAATCTGAGAAATTCCTCCGTTACGACGTGACATTATGCAGTCCAAAAACCTGAAATATAAATTCTCTAATTTATTTATTTCAGAAATTATTAAACCAATGCAGACATTAGAAAAGTATCAGTCTATAAACCTGTTTTATATTTTAAATGAGGGAAAAACACAAAAAAAAGACACGAGTTTCTGGGAGACATATTTTGCAGACTTTCTGTGATTTACAATGCACAAACCAGAAGCAACAATATCTGCTTCTGGAGAAGGGTTGGCTATTTACAAAGCATAAAATATAAATTGTTTAAATTTTCATTTTTGTGTTTCACAGGAAAAATCTATGTTACGGATGTGACATCTCTCCGTTACGGATGTGACCGTTCTGAAAGCGGAATTTATCTGACTATTAAAACGCTTATAAAATGCTTTAAAAACTTTAACAGAGACATCTAGTGGGTATTTAATAGGGCTGCCCCCCACTAAAAATTTTTCTAGTTAACTAGTTGTTCGTTTAAGCCATTAGGCTATTTATATTAAATCAATAGGCCTACTAATCCATAATGAGCTTCAATATATTCCGCGCTCAAGCACACGTATAAAGTTTGCCACAAAACACAGGCAAAAGTAGCCTAATGATTATTAATGTATAGAAAAAGGAGACATTTTAATTATTTATTAATAAAACTAATGTTTTTTTGTCGGCTGCAAGATGAAATTCACGGTGCCGACTCATCTCCACAGCACTGGACGCGCCTTTAGAGAGAAATGCAACCTTCATACATAATATGGGGAGTATTTATGCGGTGTGGTGAGATGGCGCCGACGATGATGGCTGCCTCCGTGGCGTGCTCCGCAGTTGTTTTTATGTTTTTGTTAGTTTGTCCTGTCTTTAGTTATATCCCTGCAATCAGTTTCACCAGAGACGAATTGCTGGACAATCAGAAGTACACACCACCCGATATTTCACCGTTTTTCGATTATTTTGTTGTTTTGCTGAACAATGTAGTCGGGGAGCAGCGGCGCTGTTCAGGACGCCCTTCCCGACGCGCAGACGGGGGAAGAGAGCCGGTGCGCTTGTGAAGCTCAGGCAGCGTGGATTCAGGACGCCGTTGCCTAGCATCCATCTGGTGAACCTCCGCTCTTTACCCAACAAAACTGACGAACTCATTCTGCTCTCCCGGACAAGTAAGGATTTTTCTAACTCTGCTGCTCTTTGTTTCACGGAAACCTGGCTGAAAGACACCATTGCGGACAGTGCGTTGAGTCTCCTGGGCTTTCAGCTGTTCAGAGCGAATTGCGATGCAGAATCAACGGGGAAATCACACGGCGGCAGGACATGCTTTTACATCAATGAGAGGTGGTGTAAAGATGTAACTGTGTTAAAGAAGATGTGCTGTTCAGATCTAGAAGTGATCTTCATTAACTGTAAGCCTTCTACTCACTGCGGGAATTTTGCTTGTCCACTCTCGTAAGTGTTTACATTCCTCCACAAGCACACGTGAGCACCGCTTTACAAAAACTCGCTGATCTGATCACAGACACAAAACAACAACACCCAGACTCTGTTATAATCATTCTAGGGGACTTTAATAAAGCAAATCTCTCCCGTGAACTGCCAAAAAACAGACAGCACATCACATGTCCCACCAAAGACAGTAATATATTGGATCACTGTTACACCACATAAAGGATGCATATCACTCTTTCCCACGAGCAGCTTTGGGGCTCTCTGTTCACTGTTTGGTTCATCTTATACCGACATACAGGCAGAAACTGAAATCAGCTAAAACTGTATTAAGGACTGTAAAAAGATGGAACAATGAAGCAGAGCAGGATTTACAAGCATGTTTTGACCTCACTGATTGGAGCGTATTTGAAGCTGCTGCCACCAATCTGGAAGAGCTCACAGAGACTGTAACAACTTATACAGTTTTCTGTGATATATGTGCATTCATACCAGGACTAATTTAACCATACACAACGGACCAAAAACCCATGGTTCACTTCAAACTCAGACATCTCCGTCAGTCCAAAAGTATTATGCTTAAATGAATTGTGGTGTCAACTTATATACAACAGGCTAAACTAAACACTCGAAAAGGAGATAAGAGTGCGCAAAAGGAGACGTATTCTGAAAAACAATAAGGACTTAAAATTCTCTTCCAGGACTCAGATCAAGTGTGGAAAAGTTGCAAAATATCAACCAAATAACAGACACCATCCCCAGCACTGTGGAGACATCAACAACTTCAACGATCCTGAATGAGTTATACTGCAGGTTTGAAAAACACCAACACCCGCACTGAACAACCTCTCCACACAGCCATCAACACCTCCAGCAACCCCCCTCTCCACCACACCTGCAATTCAGATCAGCGAAAACGAGGTGCGCCAGGTCTTCCGGAAGCAAAAAAGGAAAAAAGCACCAGGCCCAGATTGTGTTACACTAGTCTGTCTGAAATCCTGTGCTGACCATCTGGCCCCCATCTTCACACAGATCTTCTACAGATCACTGGAGCTGTGCAAAGTCCCTGCGTGCTTCAAACGTTCCACCATCATCCCCATCCCAAAGAAACCCAAAATTACTGGATTTAATGACTACAGACCTGTCGCTCTCAAGTCTGTGGTCATGAAGTCTTTTGGAAAAACTGGTGCTGGCACACCTGAAGGACATAACTGGACCCTTGCTGGATCCTCTTCAATATGCCTACAGAGCAAACAGGTCTGTGGAAGATGCAGTCAACATGGGACTGCATTATGTTCTGCAACATCTAGAAAGACCAGGGACTTATGTGATGATCCTGTTTGTGGACTTCAGCTCGGTTTTTAACACTATCATCCCAAACCTCCTCCTTCCCAAACTATCTCAGCTCTCCGTGCCACCTCCGTCTGTCAGTGGATCAACAACTTCCTGACAGACAGGCAGCAGCTAGAAAAGCTAGGAAAATTCTTATCCAGCACCCGTACGATCAGCACTGAAGCTCCTCAGGGTTGTGTTCTCTCCCCACTGCTCTTCTCCATGTACACCAACGACTGCACCTCTAAAGACCCCTCTGTCAATTTCCTGAAGTTGGCAGACGACACCACACTAATCAGCCTCATTCAGGATGGTGACGAGTCTGCCTACAGACAGGAGGTAAAACGTGGCTGTCTGGTGCAGTATTAACAACCTGGAGCTTAACACGCTCAAAATTGTGGTGATGATCGTGGACTTCAGGAGAAACCACCCTGCTCTCCCTCCACTCACCATTATGGACAGCACTGTGACAGCAGTGGAGTCATTCAGGTTCCTGGGCACAACTATAGCCCTTCGCAATTGCTTTAGTTCCACGAACTGAATGTACGGTACTAAAGTACTGGGACGATTTTGAGCAAACTATTTCCCAGTACCATTTAAAGGGTTGCAGTCGCACCTACAGTGTGTACTAGGAAGTGATGTAAGTCGGTCGACAGCGATGTCATTTGTGCACAGCGTTCAACAACGGAAACAAAGAACTACGTTAACAACAGGAGGATAGAGGACGCTGTGATCGGAGCGGTGTTTTTGTTGAGTCTCGCGGGTTTCACAATAATGGACATGGAATGTCGACGTATACGTACAGTGATTGAAAGAACGGAAAGGAGGACTAAGATTCTCCAACGACAACTGGCAGTGCTACATTTGATACAAGTGCCTGCACTTCAGCATCCGTCCATCTATCGCTGTTCTCCATACTTGCGAAATAAGTTGACACAATGTTTACAGTAAGTTTACACTGCGTTTTAAATCATGGTGGGTGAGGGCGTTCTCGTAAGCCTGTCTGCCATATAATTTTGACTTAAATGGGCAAACTTACTCAAAAACTGCTTCTATGGATTCCTCATTCCAGAAGTTAGTATTGATGTAGTTTATATTCCTCATCGTCATCCGAGACCTTTCCTTATGCCTCCTACAGGCACGACCGTGGTGTTTAACCCTGCCACTGTCCAGCAGACATTATCTGGACCATCACCCACCAGACCGCATGAGGCAGTGGATGCCTTGTGAAGTGTGTGCTTTAAAAATAGCAGGGTTCTTGTCTTCTCTCATTTGCCCTGGGTGAGCAGCCAAGCGCATGGAGACCCCTGGAAAGCTGATGTACGGCATGTTTGAGGCGTTTGGACTGATCTTAACGAGACATTAATGTTCACTTAACGTGATCCTAAATCCACCCTGGGGCATAGTCTGGATGGAATAACGTGTTTGAATCGGCCTCCTTCCACTTTAGTCTTACTGAAAATGGCCCCTTTAACCCTTTGATGCACAAGCTATGAAAACCCCTTCTAATGCACAACATGGGTCTAAAATGACCCGTATTAATTTCCTATGTTATTTCATACTTCGCCGGGCGTTTTTTGTTATATCTTTTGAAATCGGTTTATTTCAGCTTTTAATATTCCCTGATCTATGAATTATATTCTAAATATATTGGTTTCAATGATCATCATATTATTTTAATTTTACAAGTTTACACATATGGCTCAAAAGACACCATCTATGCCAAAGCGATGATAAACAAAAAGAATAAAGACAAAGTTTGTATAAAATAATCATTTTAGCAGTTATTCTAGGTCAACACATTTAACACTTTGTCACACATAACCTACACATATCACTGATAACGATAAAACACGGAATCTGACAGTACTGTATCTGTAGTGACGTAGTGTATGTGACCAAATCAAAAGACTATAAAAACTGACAAATTAAAACGACACAGATAACGCAAAATCTCAAATTGCCATTTTAGGATATACAAGCCCTCACCAAATGGACCAACTTAATATGTGTCTTCTTGCACACAGTCATGTTGTCTGGGAAACAACCAGCTGCTGAGTTGTCCTCCATTGGCCAGGTGGTGGGGACATTTGTTTTTTTTGATCCCACATCTTCCCAGTGCTTCTGAAATATGGTTTAAAGGATTGGGCCTCAAAGCCACCTCTCATATGTTGCACCGGACAAATCCGCTCCTTTTGACCAGTTTCTTGAATGAATACGCTGTCCATGCACTTGGTCACCCAAGCAATGTAAATCAGGGTGTGTCAGTGAAGTTGATGTGGCAAGAGGGAGGTGGCCAAATTTGGTCCTGGAGAGCCAACAGTCCTGCAGAGTTTTGCTCCAACTTTGATAAAAAACTCACCCTCCTGTAGCTTTCTAGTAACCCTTAGACCTTGATTAGCTTGTTCAGGGGTGTTTGATTAGGGTTGGAGATGAAATCTGCAGGACTGTGGCTCTCCAGGAATGACATTGACTGCCCCTGGTGTAGGCATTGAGGGTCCAAAACCATGGGCCCATATAGAGGCAGTTGGCGGGCACGCCAGTTGTTTATAAAGTAAGAAAGGAGAAATAAACATAATGATTTATGAAAGTCAAAAACAAGATATTTAAAGCATATCTGGAAAAAGAAATAAGAAACATTTCTTTCAGAGATTGAGAAAAGAAACACTCATCCATGATTGAAATAACATAGGGAATGAATATGGGTCATTTTAGACCCATGTTGTGCATTAGAAGGGTAGTGATACAAAAACGATTTGTATTCAAAAAGTAAAAAAGTAAAAATGAAAATAAAGATTTGTGATTATCAAAAAATAAGATTGAGGAATCTGGATACTGAATTCATTACCCGTTTCAATTCCAATGTGATTAAATAAGGATATCAAACATTTATCCTGTGGCTCTTTTTTTGCAAACCATTTATTGGAGCTGAATACCATGAACAAAAATCAACAGGACATAAAAACTGGACTCTTTAAGAGCAGTTTGTGTGCAAAATAGAACTGCATGAATCTGGATAAATTGAATTTTGTTTTTGTTTTGTATTTTCCGCAATGGAAGTTGTGGTTCTCTCATGATTCTGAAGAAAAAACATTAGACAACTAAACAAAATCACATGTAATGTATGAATTAATGATTAAATGACTCACTCAAGATGTACTTGTTCCATTACTGGATGAATCAGCGTTTGTGAATTAATCTCTTGTATGATTCAAAGACAAATACATTTTAACAGCCCCTTTTCGCCACCTACTGGCGTACCAATGCAATCGATCATCTTCATTTGAAGCGTCAAATTATTTTCAAAAGGTGATTTATTCTATTTTAATCGCTACCATACACATCGTACACACAGTTTATATCTGAACTATAAACTTTTATCCCAGTACTTCTGTGATTTGAATGTTTGTAACAGAAATAATGATAATGTGTGGCTGAAAAGACTGTGAAGCTGTTTCATTCATGACAGATGACAGCTGCTCTCTTTAGGTCAGCGGCAGCGCGAACGAAGATTTAAATGTTCAAATCACACTGATGTGATCGTATACTGCACGAACGAACCAAGTGATCACAACATTGATCGCACACGTCAAAAAGGTTGAAGAATGAAACAGACGAATCATTGTAATCTAGGAATAGAATCACGTTGGTGTTTGAATAGCGTTTGCGATCTTTAACGATCTATTAAATTAAAGTGCTTTGTCATGTTGGTGGTGACACCTCTCTTGCAACATGTTTAGCTATCACAGATATTATACTTAGCTTTTTTGGCTTCTGATCGCAAATGTAGTCAAACTTTGGATACTTAGATTAGCGAGCAAGGTCCTGGCAGATCGCTAGGTCTGGTCCTCACAGATGAAGAAAAAAAAAAGCGCATAGAAATCAATAGGCGGAATGGAAATTTTAATTTGACAACTATCCGATTCCTGACCTTAAGTATCCGATTCTGGAATCGGAATCGATTTTCGATTCCCAACCCTAGTCATCAGCATCAGATATTTCAGACTCTGAATCGAGGCTAAAAATTGCCTCATCTTACTCATCCTGTTCTTCATGCAGCATCTCAAACATTTCAGCCATTAATCTTGAATGACTAGGACCAGCCACTAACACTCTAATTAAAAAAATAAAAGGACAAGAATATTTTTAAATGCACATCAAAGAGTTGATCATGTATGTACTTATTATATTTAGTCACTGTCAGACAGAAACCTTGTAGAACTGTTACTTTTCAGGAACACCGACAGACATAAAAGGTGACCAAGAGTATTGATTCATGACAAAAAATAAAAATTATGAAATATGTAGATAGAAGGTTTCCATCTGACAGTGACGATATATATCTGTATATAACCTTCTATTTCAACTATTATTTTGTTGACCTAGCTAAAATTAGCTTGCAATATGTCAACAACAAGCTAGATAATAGTATTGGACATGTCTCTCTTTCTCACTAGTAATAGATTTCAAAGTCAAGGTAACCTTAGCATAACATTCAAATATTATGTCCAGTTATCTTTCAAAATATATATTAAACATTTTCTGTGATAAAACAATTATAAAATAAGACTTACATCAAATATACAAAAGCAGCTTGTTGAGTTGTGGCAAAAAAATATGTTTGCTGCAGTAACTATGTTCCTACTTGCAAAAAATAGCAAATATCAAAGGTTTCTATATGGGTAATTTTTGATCCATGTGTGTAAATGTGATGTATAAACACAAAAACTGTTTGTTTATAAAGGAAAAAAGGGGAATTGTGTTTTGTTTTGGGCAATCATGATTTGTGCAAATCAAAAACAAAATATATAATGTATATATAAATAAACACACACACACACATATATATATATACAGTATGTATATGTATAATTAATACCTGGAATAATAAATTATAAAATACATTTCAAATACATTTCAAATAACATAGGGAATGAATACGGGTCATTATAGACCCATGTGTGTAAAATTGATGTAGAAATACAAAAACTGTGTTTGTTTATAAAGTAAGAAAGGAAAAATAAACAATGATTTATGAAAGTCAAAAACAAGATATTTAAAGAATATCTGGAAAAATAAATAAGAAACATTTCTTTCAGAGATTGAGAAAAGAACCACTCATCCATGATTGAAATAACATAGAGAATGAATACGGGTAATTTTAGACCCATGTTGTGCATTAGAAGGGTAGTGATACAAAAACGATTTGTATTCAAAAAGGGAAAAAGGAAAAAGGAAAATAAAGATTTGTGATTATCAAAAACAAGTTAATTGAGGAATTCATGGAATTATGAATGATTTAAATAAATTTCTTGCAAAGATATAGAAAAAAATAAACTCAGTCGGGTCACTTTAGACCCATGTTGTGCATCAAAGGGTTAAAGAAACCAGACTTTCATATTGAGCACAAATGATTTGTTGCCACATTGGGGATGAAGCAATGCAAGCGTAAAAGTCTGTAATTTTTTAGCTTTGGTAACACGTCTCAGAATAGTTGTGTTACGGTCATACCAGTGAAAATTTGTTTTAATAATGAAACACAAAGAACCCCTTCAAAAGCTAATGAGAAGTGCCTGAGGAATATGCATTGAATGCTTCCTGCTGTTTGCAAGGCTTGAGCTAAATTATGCTGCATGAAGAATACAATAGCATCAAGACACATTCAAGCTAAGGATGTTTCTGCTTTTGATGCCGTCTGAAGTTTAAAAATGGCTTTTGTTTTCTTTAGATTTGGGAAAAAAGTTATATTCACACTGTTGTGATATTGGTTTCACAGATTCCAAACCTTTTGCCTAATTCAATCACAAAGAAATAAACACAGCGAAATATCAAAGCCAGCTGCTAATTCACTTTTCAGGAAGCATATTAATGCTAATTTTATCACCTCATTCAACCAGGCGGCTAGACTAACAGAGCCAGCGCTTGCAATGCAGCTTCCAACAACCAGTTAGCGCACTATTTTTGATGTTAAGATGTGTGAAGAGACAACCCGGAGCAGAGAGCTACAAAATAAGAATGCAGCCGCAGTTGTAAGAAAAAACAGACCGGGGCGATACTTTCATGTCGCTTTCCTAGCACTCACATGTTGAATTCATTAATTCCCAGAACGTATTCCCTTCAGGTTTAAGGACTTGAGAGAGTTAAAATTGCCAGGGAGTTTCATCATGGGCCTACTTGCCCTTCATACCTTTTTCAATAACAAACGGGGGAAGCATATTCAAGGGTGGGTAATCACAGCAGAGGGATTGCCTCATTGTGGGAAAGGCAGAAATACATGCAATTTTGTAAATATTATTTCAAAAGCAACATGGTATTTCACAAAGTATTAATTGTACTTTGTAACATCAGACTCAAAATGTAACAACTACGGTGAAAGATCGAAAGCTTTCGTGCATTCCCCCGTGACTGCGTTTGGGTTTGAGATTCGCAAAGGGAGGGCTGTTGAGTGCGACATCGGTGACATGCTAGCGAAATTAGTCACGCGGATCACGTTACATTTTTATCTCTGATGTCACAACCCCATGTATGGTATACAGAGTATCACGCCCACCGTGATTAGTAATGCCAGCTTCAAAGTCTCCATTCTCCCCTCCTACACCTTTCCAAAATCGAGAGGTCTGCTAATCCCATCACTTCAGTCCTAATCAAGCAGCTCCAGCCCTGCAGTAATTTCCGTAACGCCAGCCCCGGCTTCCTTCCAGACCCAAACTAATCTTCGGCTCATGTCCTGTGTTTGAACCTTCAGAAATATAGCTGCAGAGGCTCAGACCAGCACCCCCGAACTTTTAATCACTGCACAGATTTGTGCTTTGCTAACTGATTATGCACACATGCTGAAACGTGCTGTTAAAAGGCAGGGATGTCGCAACTGAAAGCCCATCTTGGTGTTCACGGCAGGTAATTGGGGATGATGATGAAAAACAATTAGGACTGTGAAAGGTTTTTTTTTTCTCATAACACTGGTTTCGCTATTTGGATTGAAGCACGCATCTCTCACATATAGAGACTAATTTTGTCAAGTCTCCTGAGTGTACTGTAATCATCTCAGCGTGAGCAGAGACAAACGTTCTGAACTGGCCAGCTGTGATGGATTCATGGGATTTCCATTCTGTCAACAGGAAGCTCAAGGTTAGGGGCTTAAATGGTGATGTTGCTACTGTTTCAATAGGAGGAAGTGAATTGACCTAAGACTGAATGATGCATTCCTTAGCTAGAATAGAAACGTAACTCCAGTTCACTGGGGACTTTGAGCTATGTCTAGGCTTTTTTTTGCACCTTGAATTCCTTATGATCAGCAGATTTAATTTCGATCAGTGTTTTTTTCACTGACGCAATCTTACAGAAATGTCAGACTAAAAGGGGCTCTGTATTTCTGAATATTCAATTAGTCTAACTGTGGCTCCAAGAATGAAACAGCCTCATATAAATAATACTAAAAAAAAAAAAGAATACAAGTTAAAGGGATAGTTCACTCAAAAAAAAAATTTGATGTTATCGCTTACCCCCAGGGCATCCAAATGTAGGTGACTTTGTTTCTTCAGTAGAACACAAACTAATATTTTTAATTCAAACCGTTGCAGTCTGTCAGTCTTCATGGGCGGGGTGACGTAGCGACCAGGAAGTATAAAAGCACGTGCGGTGAAACCGGCATCAGCTTCTAGGAGTGAAGCAAGCGCTGACAGGGATGCCGGAAGTATGGCTCTGAGACGCAGCGTCTCGTTCCCTTCAGGGAACAATGGTTACATACATAAACTGGAGACGTTTCC
>JADLZN010000651.1:0-131273 GCA_018155175.1 Sinocyclocheilus anophthalmus | reverse complement strand
GGGGGGGGGGGTGCTCCAGTGTTTTTAATAACAGTGTCTCTCATTGGCAGGTATGGAGAAGCCTTATTTATGAACTCAAAATTAATCAGCGGCGTGACAGAATTTCTCAACACTGAGGCCGAGTTGAATGAGGTGAGGCTGAACTTTTACATCATCCTGAGGCTAGAGGTACACCTCTTAATCATCGAATCTTCATGGAACATTAATACTTACAAACAAACTTTGGTCAGCAAGTTATTGAGATGGAAAAAATGAGAGAAAGTAAACTCTGAAGACTGCAGAATTGTGCTCTGGACCATTTCGTTGGGATATTTCCTTATTGTAGCTGCTTAACCTTATTCCAGGAAATGGAACGTATATTCACTTATTCAAATTCATTCAGCTTCAGTCCCAGAGGACACAGAGTGCTGATGCTTCTCACTGCAGCGCAGCACTTTCTCATCCAGCTGACTTCGCCTTCCACAATTTATCATTCATAGAGAGATAATACGAACCCCCTCAGTGTTTTCTTAAACAGAGCATTAGCATACTGTCACTGACAATCACCTGCTGCCAGAGCCCTTCATCCACAGATTCATGAACAATCAATGTTGGTTTGAAACAAGCGTTTTATTTTCTTTTTAAATTTTCTCTGAACGAACAGCAATTTTGTAATAGTTCAGGAGCAAAAGAGCAGCTTTAATCCTGAATCCCTGGGCATGTTCATTCATGTAGTCCTCGTGACCTCTGGAATTGGGAATTGTCTTCGTAACATGTTATTTGGTAAATTGAGATTTTAGATTAGATTTTTATGCCCGTAATTGATGTTAGAGTCTAGCTGTTTTTTTTTTTGACAGGCAGTGTCGTTTGCTCTCAGAAAAACAAAAACACTAATAATTCTGTTTACTTCAAATGCATTCCCACACCTCATTATCATAAACATCATTGTTATCTGCCAAATTACATGTCAGGAATTTGCATGTAAATGCATCGTATATTCTGACGGTTTCACTGATGAAGGTGCCACTTACACGCATAAACACACAAACTCTCTGATACATCAGTCACAATACAATGACAATGTTAATGATAATGTTAATCATTTCTGTTGTTTATCTTCTTTTTCTCAGCTGAAAGAGTTCATCCTGACCAGCGGGGGAGAGTCTGCATCTGCATTCGCTCGAGCCGTTGAGATCGTTCAAGCGAATGTAAAATGGCACGTCCTGTTCCAGCAACAGTTTTACCGGTGGATGCGGAAAGCTCTCGACGGTTAGCCTCTAATAGCATGGAAACCCTATCAGACATTTCCAGGCCAGAGACGTGAGGACACTTGCGTGAAATTAAAAATAAAACATTTACGGACTCCGAGAAACAGCAAAATTGAACTATTTCCCTGCTGTTTCTGAAACTACCCCAGGCACTGACAGACCAAGACGAATTCGCAGAGACCCTCCTGGCCAGCATAGTCACTGCACAATAGACAATATAAGGTGGAGGAAAAGGACAACTTGTAGAAAATGAATCGAAGAAATTGCATCACTCAATATAGTAACTGATGGAATGAAATTTGCACTTTTGATTTAACAGGAACCAGTTGAGTTTCATTTTATACTAGAACATACATGTGGATTGGTTTGATTAGACTGCTAAATAATTTTTAATGTGATTTGATCCTCTTTTTATCTAAATTTTATGCATAATATGAAATATAAATTATTTTTAAAACAAGTTGTTTTTGAACATTTCCGTCTTTCCCCGATTCAGTCAAATTTAGGAGCTGTACATGTATGTTTATTAACTACAAAAGAAAGAAAATGTCTATGAAGGGACTTTGTCTACATTCCCTCCCCAAAGACTGCTGCTGTTCTCAGATGGAACAGAAACGTTTTTCAAAGTTTCAATTTCAGTGATAAGCTGCTCTTTGCTTTCCTTGCACAATCACACCATTTTATTGATTTATATTTTGTACGATATCAAATGAGGCCATATCTACCTTCATCAATCAGTTAAATAAAGATAACTGCAGATCATGGGAGGATCCAGAACAGGCCATTGTAATGTGTCTGTTATCATGGACAAACACATGCAGGCTTGTCTGATTATGGGTCGATGCTAATTAAGGAATTCTTAAAGGTGCCTATCTCTGTTGTCTTGCGTCAGTAGTGGATTGAAGATGGAGATTCTATAATATTGACACATATTAATTATATAACTTGAAGGATATGCATATACATGTATGCTGGTTTATGTGTATATATTTATACAAAGTTAAATAACATATGGGTTAATGATTTTGTTTGTTTGCTTGTTTTTGTTTTTTTTTCAAGTTTTTTTGGAATTAAAGGGATAGTTCATCCAAAAATGAAAATTCTGTCATCATTTACTCACACTTATGTCGTCCCATACGCCTTTTATCTTTGGAATTTAAAATATATTTTTTATATATTCTAATGACTTTTGTCTTCTAAAGAGGTACGATTGCTTTATATGATAAACAGATTAATTTAAGCTTTTATTCCCATTTAAACCATTGATCAACAAAAATAAAGCTCACTGGTATGGTAGAAGCTCAACACAGAAGCTGTGTGTTTGGATGTGGCAAGAACCAATGATGAAAGAATTTTTTATTTTTTGGATGAACTATCCCTTTAATATGTTTTAAAGTACTGTATATTGATACCGTTTATACAGACCTGACGCTAAAAATGCTGAACTTCTGTGATGACAGTGTTCAAATTGTGAATTAAAATGAATTTTTATATTACTTTGTGAATATTAAAAGAAAACTGTCAGGTGGTGTAACCATATAATCACTATTTTAATGTACAATATTTTTAACATGATTTAATGTATAAATACTTTCCTTAAAAATTATAATTATATAGTATAATTTTATTTATTCTTACTTGCTTTTTTTTAAAGTAGCCAATATTTAATATTTGAAAAAACGTTTGTTTCACCAAATCCAAATCGCTGTGGTATACCAGCATATACGCGTTTCAATTAAATTGGACCTTTTTTGGATGTGGCAAAGTTTTTTCAGATGTCCCAATGGTATAACCTGAAATTATTTGAATTCATGATGATTGTCCATATTCCATTATTTACTTATTTGGATAACATTTTATTAATATAATTATTATATAAATATATAATATATTATATATATATATATATATATGATATAATATATATATATATATATACCTTCTATATAATTTATCATTTTTATTACCTGGTGGTGCACCACTTGACATTTTATTAAATATATGTTGACATAGACCGCTTATAATCGACGCCTATAATTTTTTCTTATTACAAGTAGTTTTCACACAACCATTTACTTTTTGCTAGATATGTTGACCTTCATCTTCCATTATTTGTGTCTGTTTATTTTTGTTTTGTATACATTGTAGGCAATAAAGAAAAGTAAGAGCTTAAATATTCCTATCAGTGCCTTTTCTCTGCCTCACTATCTTTTCCAATTATAAAGACTTGCAGTGCCTTAAATATAAACCGGTCTAACATCCCATGATTTGGTGTCTTGATTTTTTCAAACACGTCAGACGTACAGGTTTAAACATGCTTCCAAGCTTACATAAAGCACTTTAGCCACAGTGTCGACACAGTAAGATGAAGTGTCATGTTGTCACAAATCAAGCCTCTGTGGCTCACCTCCGATCACCACAAGAGGGAACCGTCACCGGAGTACTAACTGTTCCTTAGGACTTCATTTCCCATCATCCCATGCCTGACTTTGATTACTTGCACAGGTGCTGATCATTACCATGACTATATAAGCAGTGCCTGCCTTACCCTCATTGTGAAGTCTTGTTTTTGCTACTGCTGACATTTCTGAGTGTTAATACCTTGTTTGATTACCTGTTGCGTACCTGGATTGTTTAGACCTGTCTGATTGTTCGCTGCCCGCCTCTTTGATCTTGCTCTGTGTTTGGAATTACTCTCTCCTCTGTCTGCCGCCGGCCTCGACCCCTTTGCATGGACTCTGGTTATGATTCTGCCTTGCCTACTTTACCCCTGTATGCTGTTGACTGAACTCTGCCTGTCTGATTGTTAATAAAGCTGCACATGTATCCCAACGTCACTGAATCCTCATTACAGCAGACTTCCCGCCGCAGATCGATCCCGCGGCTTTCTATCATTTACAACCGGAGGTAACCGCTCAAGCGGCATAATGGCTTCCCAGCCACGCAGCTTAACCGACTTCTTCAACCTCACTCACGAGGAGCGGGTGACAACTCTGCGAGCATCTGGTCGCGGTTACCACCACCCGAGGAGAGGATCTCCACCGTTTAAAACCCGCCTCCACACGCTCCGGTGACGGCTGCCGTCACCACCAGCCCTCGCTTGGCATTTCCCGAAAAGTTTGTTGGATCACCCACGAAGTGTAAGGGGTTTCTGCTCCAATGTTCGATGTTCGTTAATCAACAGCCCATGTTATACCCCACGGACAATAACCGCATTGCCTTCGTTTGTTCGCTTCTAACTGGTAGAGCGTTGGATTGGGTGTGGAGTGAGGACCGCATCGTTTTCCCCTCGTTTACCAGTTTCATTCAAAGCTTCAAGGAGGTGTTTGAACACCCCGAGGGTGGCAAGGAGGTAGGCGAGCAGTTATTATCCCTCCGTCAAGGAAGAAGTTCAGGAGCTGACTACGCACTATCCTTCCGCACGCTCGCTGGTCAGACAGGGTGGTTGGATGATCCCCTCAAGCTCCTCTTCCGCAAGGGACTCAATGCCGATCTACAATCTGAACTTGCCTGCCGTGATGAGGGTAGCTCTCTGGGACAATTCATTGAGCTGGCTATCCGCATTGACAACCTCATCCGCTCTCGACGATCTCCTCGCTTCTCTGCGGCTCCCATGGCTATGAGGCATTTACCACCTGAGACTGAAGCGATGCAGGTCGGTTATACTCATCTCGGTACGGAGGAGAGAGAGAGACGCGTTCGCCAGAACCTCTGCCTATACTGCGGTCTCTCTGGACATATGAGAGCTTCCTGCCCCACTCGACCGTCTCGCAACCCTTCTGCGGTGAGTCAGACTTCCATATTACAAATACCAGTTACTGTAAGGGTTAATGGGGAGCTTATTGAGACTATAGCTCTCATAGATTCTGGGGCAGCAGGAAATTTCATTGATTCCGAATTCACCAAAACTCATAAAATTCCCCTTGTTCCATGTGAATCTCATTTGGCAGTGGCAGCATTAGACGGGCGTCCTTTGGGCTCTGGTCGGATTCAGTTCACCACAGAGGATTTGTTGCTACGTACAGGAGCTCTCCACACTGAGACGATCCGTTTATTTGTTTTCCAGTCCCCTCAGACACCCATTATCCTGGGACTGCCCTGGCTCGAGAAACATAACCCATGTATTTCCTGGTCCAAGAAACAGATAACCCAGTGGTCTGACTCCTGCCGTCAACATTGTCTGAACCTGACTCCTCACGAGACTGAGAATAACCCAATCGCTGCACCCAAAATTCCCACAGAGTATCACGACTTAATCGAGGCCTTCAGCAAGGCCAAGGCATCTCAATTACCTCCCCATCGTTCAAATGACTGTGCTATCAATCTTCTATCGGGTTCACATCCCCCCAAAGGCCGAGTTTTTCCCCTGTCACAACCCGAGTCTGAAGCCATGGAGTCATATATCAAGGAGGAGTTAACTAAGGGCTTTATTCGACCCTCCACCTCACCTGCTTCAGCCGGATTCTTCTTTGTTAAGAAGAGGGATGGAGGTCTCCGTCCTTGCATTGACTACCGTGGTCTAAATGAAATCACTGTTAAATTCCGTTACCCCCTACCTCTAGTCCCAGCAGCCTTGGAACAACTGCGGACGGCCAAGTATTTCACCAAGTTGGACCTTCGCAGTGCTTACAATCTCATCCGTGTCCGGGAGGGTGATGAGTGGAAGACTGCCTTCTCCACTACATCTGGGCACTAAGAATATCTTGTTATGCCGTTCGGGCTGTCGAACAGTCCTTCTGTATTTCAGTCATTTATTAATGATGTGTTCCGAGACATGCTAAACTGTTGGGTCATCGTATATATGGATGATATCTTGATCTACTCGGACTCCTACAAGGGTCACGTCAAGCATGTTCGTTCTGTTCTCCAGTGTCTCATTACCCATCAACTGTATGCCAAGTCTGAGAAATGTGAATTTCACCAGAGCACTGTGTCCTTCCTCGGATATGTGATCAGCTCGGGAGGGGTAGCCATGGATGACAAGAAGGTGCAATCCGTGGTTAACTGGCCCCAGCCTGCCACTTTAAAGGAGTTGCAACGATTTCTGGGATTTGCTAACTTCTATCGACGATTCATTCGCAACTTCAGCACAATTGCAGCACCCATGACATCGATGATCAAGAAGGGGAGACGTCTCGTCTGGACACTGGCTGCCAGTTCCGCATTCCAAGAACTTAAGGAGAGATTCACCACCATCCTGCATCATCCCGATCCTGAGCAGGAGTTCATTGTGGAGGTGGATGCTTCCAGCACTGGTATCGGTGCTATTCTGTCTCAGCGACAGGGTACTCCTCCTAAACTGTTTCCTTGCGCATTCTTCTCCCGCAAACTCAGCCCTACATAGCAGAATTACGATGTCGGCAATCGAGAACTCCTCGCTATGAAGGCAGCTTTTGAGGAGTGGCGCCATTGGCTCGAGGGAGCGAAGCACCCATTTACAGTGCTGATTGATCATCGCAATCTGGAATATTTGAGGTCCGCCAAGAGACTTAATCACAGGCAGGCAAGATGGTCTTTGTTCTTTACACGATTCAACTTCACTGTGACATACTGCCCAGGCACCCAGAACACGAAAGCAGACGCTCTGTCAAGACTCTATGAGTCGTCCTTGCAACCACCTTCCTGTGAGTCCATTATCCGTTCTACCCTGGTTCTCGCCCCCATACAATGGGATATCATGACGGAGATCACAGAGGCTCAGGCCACCGACCCACCACCAGCCGGAAGCCCACCTAACATCACTTACGTGCCGCGTGCCCTGCGTCAAAGAGTCATTCAATGGGTTCACTCGACTCCCAGTCCTGGTCATCCAGGTATCGCCGCCACTGTACAACTACTCACCAATCGCTTCTGGTGGCCCACTTTGCAGGCAGAGACTATCGCATACATCCGGAACTGTCCCACGTGCAATATAACCAAACCCTCTCACCAACTACCTGCAGGTCTCTTACAACCTCTACCCATTCCACAACGCCCCTGGTCACATATAGCCATAGACTTTATCACTGATCTACCCTTGTCCAGGGGTCACACCACTATCCTCACAGTAATTGACCGTTTCTCTAAGGCCTGTCGCTTGATCCCTTTGCCCAAACTGCCCACTGCTCTGGAAACGGCTGAATCCTTATGCAATCACGTGTTCAGGTTCTATGGTCTTCCTGAGGACATAGTCTCCGATAGGGGGCCACAATTCACCTCCCGAGTCTGGTCGGCCTTCTGTTAGAAGCTGAATATCAATGTCAGCCTCACCTTTGGTTATCACCCTCAGTCCAATGGCCAGGTGGAATGTTTAAATCAGGAGCTCACCCGCTACCTTCGCTCCTACTGCCACCAAAATCAGGCTGACTGGAGTCGTTATCTGTTCTGGGCCGAATATGCTCAGAACTCCCTACGCAAGCCGGCCACAGGCCTCACTCCTTTCCAATGTGTTCTGGGTTTCCAACCTCCCCTATTCCCATGGTCCGGGGAGCCTTCCGACTTACCTGCTGTTAACTCATGGCTCCAACGCAACGAGGAGACCTGGAATGAGGCACATGTCCACCTTCAACGGGCCGTTCGACGAACTAGGGAACAAGCTGATCGTCGTCGGTGTGCCAATCCCAACTACCAGCCAGGTCAGTGGGTCTGGCTGTCTACCCGTGATCTTCGTCGGAGGCTCCCTTGCAAGAAACTCAGTCCCAGGTTTGTGGGTCCATTCAGAATTGTCAGACAAATAACTCCTGTTTCATTTCGGTTGGCGTTGCCCTCAAGTTATCGTATCTCACCCACTTTTCATGTCTCTTTGCTCAAGCCCGCTGGTGGTTCGAGAGGAGCGGAGGACCAGGAGGAGGCTGGTGACCAGGGAGTCCCTCCCATCATCGTGGGCGGCGAGGAGGCGTATCAAGTTCACGAGATCCTGAATTCTCGTCGACGGGGCAGGTTAATCCAGTATCTAGTGGATTGGGAGGGGTATGGTCCGGAGGAGCGGTCCTGGGTCAACGCAGAGGACATTCTGGATCCCTCTCTTACCACTGACTTCCATAGGACTCACCCGGATAAACCAGCCCCAAGACCTCGTGGAAGACCCCCGTCGTCGTTTGCCTCCTCGCCTCAGGACCGCTCGCGGGGGGGGGGGCTCTGTCCCAAATCAAGCCTCCGTTTCGTCCCATCCGAGTCCCCACAGAAGGTAACCCTCACCGGAGTACTACTGTCCTTAGGACTTCCATTTCCCATCATCCCATCCTGACTGTTGATTACTTTCCATGTGGATCATACCATTACTTAAAGGGTCCTTGCCTGCCTTACGCCTCATTTGCGAGTCTTTTTTCGGGCTACTGCTGACATTTTTGAGCGTTTATACTTTGTTTGATTACCTGTTGCCTACCTGGATTGTTTAGACCTGTCTGATCGTTCGCTGCTTGCCTCTTTGATCTTGCTCTGTTTTTGGATTTACTCTCTCTTCTGTCTGCCGCCGGCCTCGACCCCTTTGCATGGACTCTGTTTACGATTCTGCCTTGCCTACTTTACCCCTGTATGCTGTCGACTGAACTCTGCCTGTCTATTGTTAATAAAGCTGCACATGGATCCCAACGTCACTGAATCCTCATTACAAGTGTTATGCAGACTCGGCTCGTAGTGTTCTACAAAAGTCACACAAAAATTATAACATGACATAACGAAAAAAAACGATGTTCACAGACTCACCAAATAAAATTGTTCCTATTGGTGGCACTGTGAATGCAAAATAAATCTGCAAATGTCTGAGTTCACTTTAATCAGAATCATTTATTTTAGAGGAAACATAAATCAGAGGGAACACACATAACATGTATTGCACCAAAAATCATCTATCAAACATGCATCATTATTTGCAGCTCTAAAATACAATCATACTTTGGTCTACAAAGCAAAATGACAAATCGGAAACTGAAGTTTTTGTTTCCAGCCATATGGAGTATATTTACAGTGGGTACGGAATGTATTCAGACTCCCTTAAATTTTTCATTCTTTGTTATTGCAGCCATTTTCTAAAATCATTTAAGTTAATTTTTTTCCTCAATGTACACACAGCACCCCATATTGACAGAAAAACACAGAATTGTTGATATTTTTGCAGATTTTTTAAAAAGAAAAACTGAAATATCACATGTCCTAAGTATTCAGACCCTTTGCTGTACACTCATATATTTAACTCAGGTGCTGTCCCTTTCTTCTGATCATCCTTGAGATGGTTCAACACCTTCATTTGAGTCCAGCTGTGTTTGATTATACTGATTGGACTTGATTAGGAAAGCCTCACACCTGTCTATATAAGACCTTACATCTCACAGTGCATGTCAGAGCAAATGAGAATCATGAGGTCAAAGGAACTGCCTGAAGAGCTCAGAGACAGAATTGTGGCAAGGCACAGATCTGGCCAAGGTTACAAAAAATTTCTGCTGCACTTAAGGTTCCTAAGAGCACAGTGGCCTCCATAATCCTTAAATGGAAGACGTTTGGGACGACCAGAACCCTTCCTAGAGCTGGCCGTCTGGCCAAACTGAGCTATCGGGGGAGAAAGGCCTTGGTGAGAGAGGTAAAGAAGAACCTAAATATCACTGTGGCTGAGCTCCAGAGATGGAGTCGGGAGATGGGATAAAGTTGTAGAAAGTCAACCATCACTTCAGCCCTCCACCAGTCGGGCTTTATGGCAGAGTGGCCCGACGGAAGCCTCTCCTCAGTGCAAGACACATGAAAGCCCGCATGGAGTTTGCTAAAAAACATCTGAAGGACTCCAAGATAGTGAGAAATAAGATTCTCTGGTCTGATGAGACCAAGATAGAACTTTTTGGCCTTAATTCTAAGCAGTATGTGTGGAGAAAACCAGGCACTGCTCGTCACCTGTCCAATACAGTCCCACCAGTGAAGCATGAGGGTGGCAGCATCATGCTGTGGGGGTGTTTTTTCAGCTGCAGGGACAGGACGACTGGTTGCAATCGGGGAAAGATGAATGCGGCAAGACAGGATATCCGGGACAAAACCTTCTCCAGGTGCTCAGGACTCAACTGGGCCGAAGGTTTACCTTCCAACAAGACAATGACCTAAGCACACAGCTAAAATAACGAAGTAGTGGCTTCACAACAACTCTGTAACTGTTCTTGAATGGCCCAGCCAGAGCCCTGACTTAAACCCAATTGAGCATCTCTGGAGAGACCTAAAAATGGCTGTCCACCAACGTTTACCATCCAACCTGACAGAACTGGCAAGGAGGAATGGCAGAGGATCCCCAAATCCAGGTGTGAAAACTTTCCCAAAAAGACTCATGGCTGTAAAAAGGGTGCTTCTACTAAATACTGATCAAAGGGTCTGAATACTTAGACCTATATGTGATATTTCAGTTTTTCTTTTTTAATAAATGTCAACAATTCTGTGTTTTTTTTTGTCAATATGGGGTGCTGTGTGTACTTAATGAGGAAAAAAAATTACTTAAATGATTTTAGCAAATGGCTGCAATATAACAAAGAGTGAAAAATTTAAGGGGGTCTGAATACTTTTCGTACCCACTGTAGTGGTTCTGTCTGAAAGGAAATCGACCAGTCATTGGCTGATTGAATCAGTCCTTCACAGTGTCTGCAAAGCTGGACAGCAAGAAGAATTGCTTAAAAACATGAGCACTATGTACTATAAACATTGTACTATTTCTACCTTTCCATCATGCTGCTGAAGTACTGATAAATCCTGTCTGTCCTCCTTCATTCATCTTTGCCTCCAGGTCAGATGCTCACGTTTCGATCTTGTGGCTGCTGTCCATGGTTCTGAATGACCTCCTTTACTGGATTGATAAATAGCAGCGAACGCCACTCTTGCCTTAACACTCCCAGTGGCTCTCAAAACAGTCATAATACACACCTGAGACTAGCATAACTATAATCTGTAAATAAAGCATTTTACGATTTTTTTTAATGTTGCAGTGAAAAAAAGCTGAAGTTAACTGCTCACAGCTGAAAATAATATTGTTCCCCACAACAACAACAACAACGTTTTCATTTATCAGTTGTCCAGTGTGGTTTTCCACAAAATAGTGTGAAACAAGCCGTATATACACACACATATATATATATATTATATATATACACACCGTTCCTAAAAGTGTGGGATCTTAAGACTGTAATGTTTTTAAAAAAGTCTCTTATGCTCATCAAGGATGCATTGATTTGATCAAAATTACAGAAAAATGCAATCTTGCAAAATGTTATTACAATATAAAATAATGGTTTCTATTTTTATATCCTTTAAAATATAATTTATTTCGGTGATCAAATCTGAATTTTCAGCATAATTACTCCAGACTTCAGTGTCACATGACCCTTCAGAAAACATTCTAATATGCTGATTTATTATTAGAACTTAATCAATGTTGGAAACTGTTGTGCTGCTTAATATTTTTTATTTTTTTGGAACCTGTGATACTTTATTTGATTCTTTGATTAATAAAACGTTAAAAAGAACAGCATTTATTCAATATAATATTTTCTAACAATCCAAATCTTATCTTTACTATGACTTTTTTTTATCGATTTAACACATCCTTGCTGAATAAGTTTTAATTTCTTTCAAAAAAAAAGAAAGAATAGAAATTGACTGACCCCAAACTTTTGAACTGTAGTTATGTTTTTTAGCAATCGATTTCTATTTAAATAAATGCTCTTTCTTTTCAACTGTTTATGGTACTTTTTCACTATTCAGAAATCTAAAAAGTCTCATCCACTCTTAAAAATAAAGGTGCTTCAATAGGTTCTTCAAGCGATGCCATAGAAGCACCATTTTTGGTTCCACAAAGAACCAATCAGTCAAAGGTTCTTTAAAGAACCATCTCTTTCTTACTTTTTTATAATCTGAAGAACCTTCTTTTGCCGCAAAGAACCTTTTGTGAAACAGAAAGGTTCTTCAGATGTTAAAGGTTCTTTATGGACCATTTAGACAAAAAGGTTCTTCTATGGCATTCGTGAAGCACCTTTATTTTTAAGAGCGCAGGTTCCAAAAAAAATATTAAGCAGCCAACAGTTTCCAGCACTGATAATAAATCAGCATATTAGAATGATTTCTGAAGGATCGTGTGACACTGAAGACTGTAGTTATGATGCTGAAAATACAGCTGCAGATCACAGGAATAAATTAGATTTTAATGTATATTAAAATAGAAAAACTTTATTTAGTCCGTCATAACATATTAAGATTTATTTTTTTCCTGTATTTTAGTCACATAAACGCAGCCTTGATGAGCATAAGAAACATAAAAAAAACATTTAAAATCGTTCTGATCCCAAACAGTTGAATGGTAGTAGATAGATAGATAGATAGATAGATAGATAGATAGATAGATAGATAGATAGATAGATAGATAGATAGATAGATAGGCCCACTGTACTTGTAGACCTGCTGTATAGCTACAGTATATATAGATGCTAAAGAAAGGCACTAAAATGAACACTAAAGCCAGAAGAGCAGTCCAGCAGCATAACCGTGACTGGAGAATTTGTTCTGATCTATAAGGCAACATCAAGGACCATGACAAAAATTCCAGAACATCCCTTCAAGGCCATTTTTACGCCATATAAACCTCACCCTTACGCTTTCAAAGGGTTATGAAATTATGTATTTCTTTTAAGGATGACTAAAGTTTGGGGGTGGGTCAAAGATAAAATTGAAACAGGGAGTCGGAACTGGAGAAATCACAGAAATACATACTATCATCCCTCACTATTACCAGAATACTTCAGCAGATGTCAGTACTACGCTTTCTCGCAGTCCTAAACGCTTTGCGATACTTCTAACAAGAAAGACAAAGTTTGGAACGTTGCCTTTTACATAGACTATAATTTTATACTTGAAGGTATCATTTCTGATTTTGTTATATTCCCACTATCTTTACTACCTCAAATGGAATTGTGCTTATATTTACAGAGGCCATTGACTTTTTTCTCTCTTTTCCGGATATGAAGGCAAAGTCAACAAAATGGAAACACATTAGTCATTCTTTTATCAGCAAAGTAAAGATGTTTTACCAGGCATTTGGTTCGCTCTGGGCTCTAATGTGGCATCACTGCCAAGTACACTAATATTGTCCCTTCCATTTGGAAAAGTGCTGCAAGACACTGACAACAGATCAAAACAACAATATGTGCCAAATGCTGATGGGATAGAGAGAAAGAGGGTGAAATTGAGAAAACCATTTTTATCACCTCAACATGAATTATTGATGCTCAGTGTTTTGGTCAGAATGGCCACCATTATTAAACATGTATTTTTTCCTGTTGTTCACTGTTCTGTGAAAAAGTGGTGCTTCTGTACCTAAAGAACAGTGGGATCACAGAAAGACAGTTTCATCTTTGGGGTAACCTTTTCAAAATATGGAAACATTTGCATAAATTTGCAGTTTTTTTCTTCTCGCTCACACAGTCACACATACTTAGTATGCATGCAAATCTCTTGCATTTTCACAATATCAAACAATAGCTTTGCTAATGATCAATCAAAGTAAATCTATTGTGCTTCACTCAACCGCAATGTTGATTACAAAGGAGGATTGCAATGTATTTGGGGAAAAGAGTCCTTTTACATCCAATCTTCATGAATTCAAAGCATTTGAAAAATTTGGAAGAGGAAATAGCTTTGATGTTTCAGTTTAATTAATCAAAGGGGAAAATAAAGAAACAGTGGGTTGACTGAACATCTTAGGGGAAAAATAGCATTCAATCTGTCATTGTGTACACTGAGCTCTGACAGATACCCTGAACAACATTTCTGTTGTTTAATTTTGTTCTGAACATTTTTGCTTCAGAGTGCGTCTACTGCGGTAAAGGTAAAATAAATTTAAATTATAAAATTTATTTAGATTAAATGATATTTCTATTAAATATGTCATCATCTACTCACCCCTCGTCCCCCAAACCCAAATCACTTACTTTCTTCTGTGGAGCACAAAAGGAGATGTTTTGAAGAAAGTTCATGCTCCTCTAAGGACAAAAAAAAAAAAAGAAGTAGACTACTAGGTTGTGTGCTCTGAAGTCATACAATACACCATATAATGGAAGAAAAATAGGTTGATTTACAATGACCTTGACTGATAGATTTATTCAAACAAAAGACTAGAGACATGAATATGTATCTATAAATCATTATTACATATTCAAAACTTGAATGATCCCATTTGAATATCAGCTGGTCAAAATAATAACCGCCCAGAAGTTCTGTCCTTTTCTTAAAACATGTCTGAAATGGAGACAAATCTAATCTCCATAACAACATAGTGACCTTACTGTGAATTTGTCTTTCAAAAGCTCCATTACTCTTATCAATGCTCCATTCTGTGTTTTCCTTTCACATTATGATTTTAAAATATTTGCTGAGGAGGATTTAATTACACCTCACTGAACAGAATCTGAATGCTTTGATTTGATAATCACACCACAATTTCTCACAGAGAGATATTTTACTAGATATTTAACTTTTTTTAAACTCCAGTCAGTAACTGTGAAAAGATAAGTAAAGGGTTTGATATGGTAAGGTGAGATACAAAATACTTGATGTGATCACACTCATTTCTTTTCTTTGTAAACAACCCAGTGTTCCTGTGTGAATTTCCTGTGAGAGCAGCCCTCCTTTTGAAGATGCGAGCGGATATTGGATTAGCAATGTAATCAATATCTAATTACCTTTATCAAAAGCCCTGGGGTTTTAATAGTTGGTTCAGTGGGGGCAAGATACACTATTTAACATTTAACAGTTAGAACATCACCTGCTGTTCTTGCTTCCTTCTCATTAGCACTGTTTTCACACCTAGTGAGCTCTCTTGTTGCCTACTGTCTAAATGGGCAGCTGCCATCTAAACCAACATCCTAAATTAATCTTAAATGACAGTGATTCTACATAGTAACCACAAGTAGACCACCTCACCATCAATTAAAAATTATACTGACATACAGACTTAATCATTGAACCTTGATGGGTAGTAATTAATTTAAAACGTAAAGATTTTGAATTTGTGTTTAAAAACATAAGTTTAGATTTCTCTGCATTTAAGACAAGTTATATATTTATTAATAAATACAATTAAAAAGTGGCCCAAGGACTGATCCCTGTGGTACACCTTTAATTACATTAATAAAACTGCTGTCTCCAGTATATATAAATAAATATATATCTCATAAATAATCACCAAACCAACCAACAGTATTTTCTGATAAACCTAAGCTGATTAGTCTATGCTTCAATATAGCATAATCCACCAAAGCATTAGATAAATCAATAAAAGGGCTACACAATGTTGGTTAATATCTTTTAAGGCTGCAATAATGGTGCTATAAAGCTTACCTTTAAAAAAGTACACTTCAACTCAGGGTTTCTCAACTCTGGCCCTCAAGGTCTACTTTCCTGCAGAGTTTAGCTTCAACCCTAATCAAAAACACCTGAATAAGCTAATCAAGGTCTTCGAGATTACTAGAAAGTAGCAGGCAGGTTAGTTTGATCAAGGTTAGGGTTAAACTTTCCAGCAAAGTGGACCATGAGGGCCAGAGTTAAGAACACCTGCTTTAGCATTTTTTTTAAAAAGAGTATTTATTATGGAAATTATATACTTTAAAAGGGTATACATAAGTGTGAACATAATGTAATGTTTTCGGACACTTAATTGATCTTTCTCTGGGAGTTTGATTGATCCAATCTGACCAATTATAATGCCGAATATGCCCTTTTATCTGACAAACAAACCAGACAGGAGAATAGATTAATGTCGGTGGACTTGAACTTGAAAAATTCCGTGTTTGAAACAAGATACCTTTTGATGTTCATTCATGTTTATTTTGTGCTTTAACTAGTAAAGAGGAAGAGATGATCGGTTCATGTAACGCTTGAACTGCGGCGCTACAGTGATCTTTGACTACATTAAAAAGCCACAAAATTTTATTTATTGTTTGAATTTATTAAAAAGTACTTTACAACTACTTTAGATGTGCTTTAGTATGCTAGTCTATGCATCAAAATAAATTTACTTCTTTAAAACATTTTAAAGTAAACATTAGATACAATTTGACACATTTTACAAAATGCAAAAGTGCCAAAATCTATCTAAAAAGCAATAAACAAACAAGCGAAGGAGACTACTAATACCAATTTATGTTGATGTAAGATTTATTTTTGGTTGTGGGTCCCCCCCCCCCCCCCCCCCCCCCCCCTTAGAAAGCTGCCTACATAGGCAGGTCAGGTTTTATAACAAGGCAATTATCTCACAGCTCCTTCTAATACCACATAGTCCTTGCAACCAGTGTAAAAAGTACTTGCTGACCCAACATGACTGCAAGAGAGTATAATATAGAGAGCAGGGAAAGAGAGTTGAACTTGGCTGCTGTTCTGGTTAAAGGGCTTCTTCCCTGCCATCTGCTGTCGGTTTTCTTACAACTAATTCCACTCTTGAGCCAGTTTCTCTTCACTCACTGATAGCTGCACTTTTGTCCAATCGGTCTCAAGCTGTACCCCCTTTCAGTTATTTTTTCCCTCTATTTCATTTGGTCTTTGTTACTATAAATCATCTCCCATGTTCTGCTTCTCCATCTTGGGCTAAAACAGACCATCAGCAGAGGAGATTACACTCAACCATATAGATTACAGTGATGTTTCAAAGAGGGTTAGATAATGTATATCTCCGTCCTATGGCTCTCTGACCCCTGATCAATACCATCTCAGCTCCAGTCACATAACCACCTTACAGATGAATGAGAACGATCTGACGACTCTCAGACAGAGTATCTGTTGCTTTTCGAGGACGTCCCATAGGGACCAGTGTAGCCGACAGCCATTGATCACCTGAATTGCTCCAGAGGGAAAGGAGAGAAATGAGAACAAGGTCCCTGAGGAATGTCTTTGGTGATGGTGCATGGATGTTGAGATGTGAAGGTTGCTCCAAAGAGTAGACATCAATATTTCATGCCTTACATAGCATTTTGGTGAGAGTCAAAAAAGAAAAAATTTGAAGATAAGACAATACCAGTAGGGGAAAACAGACTTGCAACAGGATTAGCGAGACAGAATAAGGGAGGACAAGGCTTAGCAGGACTGGATAGAAGGGATACATTGAACGACAAACTGGCACAACAGAGCCACACAACACAAACACTAGGAAAATAAATAGGAGAGGTGAAGATGATAAACCAATAATTATGTAACAAGAGGGTTGGGTCAAGATTAATGCAGAGTGTCCAACAAATCGCTTTTTTTTCCCAGAGTCTAGCATATTTTTCGAGATTGAGGTCTCTGCAGAGCAAAAGTTGGCAAACAGCAGGGTGTTTCTCAATCATGCAATCAAAATGATCCCCCTTACCTAACCCAACCCAACCCAACCCCTAAACCTACCGTCACTATGACGTCAGCCAGTCAGGAAACATGGTCTAAAAACGCCCCGATTTGGTAACTCCCATTACTTTCCTGCAGAGAACTATACTTGTATTTTTCCAATTGTTTTCAATGGGAGTGCCACGCCTTTTAAAATGACAGCAATGTGATTAAGGAACTGAGTTTTTTTGGGGGGTGGCTAAGATTCGAAACATTTTTAATTTTGGGTAAAATGCAGTGCTCATCACTGTCACTTTTTAGTAGCCCATCCAATTACAGTGGAGAAGGGGTGGGACTAATGCCACACAGACCAACTGTCACACCCTACTTTTACAATGAACAATAAAGGAGAAGTTTATATTGCTTGTTTCTGAGCATTCGTGTCTTTACCCGTTGGAATTCCCAGAATACCACAATATTGTTATGAAAATTACTGCTTGGAGGAACATTTTTTTGCTGCACCACAGAAGCGCTCTCAATGCTCTTTTCTCAGTTAGGTGTTTTCAGGAGAACGTCTAGTGTTTTCAGCTGGCTAAAAAATACTTTGGTGGACACAGCCTAATATGCAGGTAGCACATGGCACATAAAAAACAAACAAAACCATGTGCCCACACAAAGCATGACACAAGAACATACGCCCAATGATAACTTGGCCAAGATGCATGTTCACACAAAACAAGATGACATGAAAGCACACGGACAATGGATACACAAAACAAGGGCACAACAAAACATACAGGACAAGAGCACATGGTGAAGGGATGAACACTTAAACCCTGCACCAACAATGAGTGACAAAACATGGAGCATGAATGTTCCCTACTAGAACCCCAGCAATAGACTGAAATGTAAATAGAGACTCTAATCCACATAGTTTAATGTTACCATGAAATCAGTAAAACAGAAATTGTGGCAAATCTGTATACAAACAAATGGTAGGCTATACATTTTTTCAAATGTTGCTTTGGGCCAATATTTATAGTGAAAAGTCCTATATTAATACATTTCATTTCACATACACAGATCACATGGAAGCCACTTTCAAACCAAGCAACTTTCTGTTGGTCAACACAATGAATCCTGAATCAATGAATTCCTGATCCCATGGATTTTCCCTCGAAAATTCACCAAACAGTGGTAAATGTAACCAGTCCTACATAGACAGTTTACCAAAGGCTGCTCACTAGATCTGGGAACTTAGCTTACTTCTTGTTCATATCATCATTTTACTAACCCTGCATTGGCTTCAATGACAGAAGTTGTCAAGTAAACACGGCGGAATAGCATTTTATATGAATGCTATGCTTGCTTAAAACACTCAATAATGAATTAAGCGTACAATGACCTTGACTGACTGTAAACACAAAATCCACAACAAATCAGCAGTAAATACTCTAGTGACAAGTACAGGGCTTAACAGTTCAACAGAAAGCCATAAACCAGAACACAAACATTGGGAACACATAATCTGACAGCAAACAAAAATGAAGGGTAAAGGGGCGAATGCGTGGTGTGCTGTGATGATGAAGTTTTGTCCAAAAAAAACCAACATCAAAATGAACCGAACAAGTTGATTTGGGACACTATTAGATATACTGCACACAGGAAACGGTGGTCGCTGGTGCTGCTGTTACCGTTGGCAGATTGCTATTGATTCCTGTGCCACAAGGGGTTTGGCCTTTAAAGATCAAACACATGCCCTCACATCCTGCCCCGCAGCAAATGTAACCGCTTCCTTTGCCAGTCTTTGCCTCTGTCTTGTCCTCTGTGGAGTCTGTAGGTCTTCTACAAGCTTCCCCAGTGTACTGTATATTTCTTTGAACAAGTCAAAACATTTGCTTCATTTTGGTGGCGTCACCACTAGGGAGTTGACTTATATGTGTGCTTGTGACACATGAAAGATTTATTTCTATTTGAAAGATATTGATTTAGTACAAGCATATGTTATATACAGTGGGTACGGAAAGTATTCAGACCCCCTTACATTTTTCACTCTTTGTTATATTGCAGCCATTTGCTAAAATCATTTAAGTTAATTTTTTTCCCCATTAATGTACACACAGCACCCCATATTGACAGAAAAACACAGAATTGTTGACATTTTTGCAAATTTATTAAAAAAGAAAAACTGAAATATCACATGGTCCTAAGTATTCAGACCCTTTGCTCAGTATTTAGTATAAGCACCCTTTTGATCTAATACAGCCATGAGTCTTTTTGGGAAAGATGCACAAGTTTTTCAACAACCTTGATTGGGGATCCCTCTGCCCATTCCTCCTTGCGATCTCTCCATTTCTGTCAGGTTGGATGGTAAACGTTGGTGGACAGCAATTTTAAGGTCTCTCCAGAGATGCTCAATTTTGTTTAAGTCAGGGCTCTGGCTGGGCCATTCAAGAAGTTGTTGTCACAGAGTTGTTGTGAAGCCACTCTTTTGTTATTTTAGCTGTGTGCTTAGGGTCTTTGTCTTGTTGGAAGGTAAACCTTCGGCCCCTTCTATGTCCTGATCACTCTGGAGAAAGGTTTTGGCGGCCAGGGATATCCCTGTACTTCTTTCCCTCGTTGCAACCAGTCGTCCTGTACCTGCAGCTGAAAAACACCCCCACAGCATGATGCTGCCACCACCATGCTTCACTGTTGGACTGTATTGGACAGGTGATGAGCAGTGCCTGGTTTTCTCCACACATACCGCTTAGAATTAAGGCCAAAAAGTCAGACCAGAGAATCTTATTTCTCACCATCTTGGAGTCCTTCAGGTGTTGTTTAGCAAACTTTCATGTGTCTTGCACTGAGGAGAGGCTTTCGTCGGGCCACTCTGCCATAAGCCCCGACTGGTGGAGGGCTGCAGTGATGGTTGACTTTCTACAACTTTCTCCATCTCCCGACTGCATCTCTGGAGCTCAGCCACAGTGATCTTCGGGTTCTTCTTTACTTCTCTCACCAAGGCTCTTCTCCCCCGATAGCTAAGTTTGGCCTGACGGCCAGCTCTAGGAAGGGTTCTGGTCGTCCCAAATGTCCTCCATTTAGGGTTTATGGAGGCCACTGTGCTCTTAGGAATTTTAAGTGCAGCAGAAATTTTTTTGTACCTTGGCCAGATCTGTGCCTTGCCACAATTCTGTCTCTGAGCTCTTCAGGCAGTTCCTTTTGACCTCATGATTCTCATTTGCTCTGACATGCACTGTGAGCTTTAAGGTCTTATATAGACAGGTGTGTGGCTTTCTTAATCAAGTCCAGTCAGTATAATCAAACACAGCTTGACTCAAATGAAGGTGTAGAACCATCTCAGGATGATCAGAAGAAATGGACAGCACCTGAGTTAAATATATGAGTGTCACAGCAAATGGTCTGAATACTTAGGACCATGTGATATTTCAGTTTTCTTTTTTAATAAATCTGCAAAAATGTCAACAATTATGTGTTTTTCTGTCAATATGGGTGCTGTGTGTACATTAATGAGGGAAAAAAATTAACTTAAATGAGTTTAGCAAATGGCTGCAATATAACAGAGTGAATTTTTAAAAATTTAAGGGGGTCTGAATACTTTCCCGTACCCACTGTATATCCTTTCTGTATGTCAGCAATTACTCTATATTTCTGGAACTTATTCATGAAACACAAGCAGAATGTAAAACCAAAATCATTCATAAAACCATTCTTATGGCAATCGTCACAATCAGTTGAAATTATACAAATTTGTTCTATTCATGTTTTAGTATGAGCTAAAAGTGTGTGTGGTGTGTGTGTGTGTGTGTGTATGTATAATATATATATATATATAGTATAGATATATAATTATCTATCTATATACTATATCTATCTATATAATATTTAATAAAGGTTGAGGTCAGTGTGAGAGAGTTTCAGGACAGTTTTCTGTCATAAATTAAATATTTTTGTCGACATTACATAAAATTCACTAGGAAAAACAGTATGTTAACAAGTACAAACCAATCAGCAGTACAAATTAACATGCATTTCTACATTGACATTGCTAACCAAAACTATTGCTTTTGCTTGAGGCTACATCCCCACTACTAGTTGTCAATATAAAGGTCTGGTCACTTCACCATTGCTAGGTAAATTTCAGGGACAATATCTAGTAATTTTAATTGGAGTCCATGCAATTTGGAATCTCGTGTGAGGGAAAAAATTCCCAAAGCATATTTGCCTGCGACATTTCACTAATGTGACGGCACCCTAAATCTAAGATGACTGCAAATGCAACATACGGTGCATTCCAAATGGGATATAACGCCCTCCGAAGGGCACTTCGGAGTGAAAATAATCATGGCCGACATATTGAAGGGTCGTTCCAAACCGAAGTGCTCAAAACTGGCCACTTCAAAGGGCCCTTCGGAATGAAGGATTTCGAAGGGTACAACTGATGGACGCTCCGGGCTCCCATGATCCTTTGTGCAGATTCTTTGCATGATGACGGCGCCTCCGTGTGTGCACGTGATGATGACACAGAAGGGCACTTCAAGAAACAGTTGTTTGGTCCCCTACAGCCTTCAACCCTTTGAAGCTCTCATTCATCAGGGTATAGGGATGAGCCCTTCCAAATGGAACGCAGGGACAAATATTGTGAGGAAAATTGCAATTGCAATTTAAATATAAAATATAATTATTTTCTCACATATAAAAAAACATGCTGCTTAAAACAAAGAAAATGTTGGCAGGGAAAGTAAAAATTAGAATTAGCAGTTATTTTGGAAGCTCAATGATATGCCAGTTTTTCCAGAATTTTCCAATATGGTTGAGGGTGTTGACTTTGTAGGAATACTTGCTGGATGATACACATGAAGCCTGTGATTTATGATTTTCTGTGATTTGTCTTGCTGTAAGGAAGCAGGAGTGGCACTAAGTTGTTTATTTTCAACACGTTCGCATCTTTCTCCCTTCTTTTCTAACACTACAGGAAACAAAGCCCTGTGATAAGACAGAATCCATTCCAACTCCCGCCACTGATTTAAATGTGAAAGTGCTCTGATTGTAGGTATTGTGGAAATGGCAAAATATTAATTTGCGTTCGCGGCACAAAAAGGATTTATGGTCTCTTGTAGTGCTTTGTTCTGAAATGTCAGCACAATTGGAAAGTTTGCCGTTCTCTGGTAAATTATAATTATTTATTTATATTCTGAGGCTTTTTGAAGTTTTACAGATCACAGGATTTATTATGTCTCTGAGAGGTGAAACATAGAAGGATGAGTCAACACTCTTACTTAATCATAAACAGACATATGTATCTACAAACATGGCCGTGTGAAGATATTTTAAAGGTCAGTGGCTCAAATTGAAAAAAGAGCACCATACTTTTGAATTACAACAGATTAATAGTCATTTACTTCGCTATTAAATTAAGGAGGTTTTTAATATTTATTTAAAGGGTTAGTTCACCCAAAAATGAAAATTCTGTTATTTACTCACTCTCAAGTTGTTTCAAACCTGCACGAGTTTCTTTCTTCTGCTAAATACAAAAGAATATATTTTGAAGAATGCTGGTAACCAAACAGTTGACTTTTCCATAGCATTTTTTCCATACTATGGAAGTCAATGGCTACCGTCAACTGTTCACAGTTGGATTGTTAGTTTTTCTCTGCAAAAACACATAAAGACAGAAGGAAAGAGCATGTAAGACTACTACGCAGGGCACAGACCCTTGTGATGCTCCTGAGACTAAAATAAGCAGGCACTCAGAGCAGGTTGTCAAATGGAAGCAAGACGTGTGATGTTCCTCATTTGTAAGTCACTTTGGATAAAAATATATGCTGACTGAATAAATGTAAATGTAAGAGGCTCTTGATGATGCTCTTGATGAAGCAACCCTGGAAATGGACGAGTCGGTGGATGAGGTGAAGCCCATGGAGCGGCAATCCAGCTGTGGAGGAAAACACTGGAGACTTATTTTAAGTCAGAATGTCTGCAGCAATAAATTATGTTATGTTAACAACAAAAAAGAAAAGAAAAAGCTAAGATGAATCTCATTCAGGTGTATATTACATGTGGTGAGTCATATAATATACGCTCATATAATATTTTCACTTTCAGGCTTCATACCAACAGCTAATTACAAAAATGCATGTGACTGTGAGATATTAGATATTTTCACATTCCATACTCACATGTACTGAAAGTGAGAGTCATATAATCACAATAAGGGTGCATTAAACATTTTAACATGGAGATGTCAATGTAAATTAAAGTTGAACTAACTGGACTACTTCAGAATATCTCAGGTTAGTAGGTTCATACATTTAGATCTGTGCGTAAAATTGTAATAAATAGATCTTTTCTTTTCTTCAGCCCCCTCAAGTATTATTTTCAGGCCAAAAACAAATAAAAAAATATAAAATTATGATTGCTGGCTTCATAGCAATTAGCAGATACACAGACAAACTTGTTTCCTTCAAATCCACATGGCTTAGAGTCTCCTCAGGGAACATTACAAGATATGTGAAAAATATCTTGAAAAGTGGCATGACATATAGGCCCTGTGACATATCATTATACTGTATATTGTATCATCATTTGTATTGTAATGTGATATATTGTGAGCCACAACATGAAAATAATCAGCACATCGATATCAGCTAGAATTTCAATATTGGTGTAATTTTGTGAAGTTTGTAGGAAAAGCAGTGAAAAACGATCAATTAAAGATAATGGACAATTGATCTATAATTATATGTATAAGAGGTTCAAAAGCAGATAAATGAGTGGGAATTGAGCTGTTGGTGTCACGTTAGAGTTTGACTGTAACCTAACTAACCAAATACCTTTGATGCTTGGCCCCACAGACAGAAATGTCCTGTAACAGCATAAGCACTGAAGCAGCAGAAGCATAGGGTAGCTCTGGATGGAGGTAGCTCTCAATAACAGGCACAGTTAGACCAGGATGCATTACTGTACAAAAGAATTTATTGTAAGCATTAAAATCTCTACGCAGCTCTGCTCAAAACACAGAGGATATTATCTCTAATTTAGAAACAAAAGAGAGCTTTACGTCAAACACAACATGAAAGGAGAAAAATAAAAAGGCTGAAAATGTACGTTGGATCATTTTGATATTACACAGGCAACTTACAGCTTTATAGTTCCGTCTAAAGGTCTTGCCTGGGGATTTCTTAAATACCCGCTAGTCATTTGAAACGTGGCCTATGTCCCCAGTTTTATTCCTCGAAGATCCACAAACCGCCAACTGGATGCAATAGACATAATCGACTCTGAAGTCACGAGGGTTGTGCACCATTCAGAACTGAATTGAGAATGCCTTACAAATTGCAGTTCAGTTCTTGAATTTGAACTGAATCTGAACTGAGGTAGCAAAGAGGATGCAGAATTAAAATTATGAGAGCTTTTATGTAGTTTCTAAAATGAATCACCAGTATAAATTAACCAAAATAAAAGTGTAAGTGTGATGTACAATTTACCATACTCACAATATATGAGGTATTTCCAGACACATTTATTAACTGTGGATAATGACAATGTTATGATATGTTATATGTTTATGTTATGTTATGTTATGTTATATTATATTATATTTTATTATATTAAGTCCTATTCTATTCTATTAATGATATTAGATGAATAAAAATTCTGTAGCCAATAATATATTTCACATATTCCAGTGCAGAAAAAAATATTCACAGAATTAATAAAAATTCCAATAGGAGGCTTTTTGAAATGAGTTTAATATATAATCAATATATTACAATTTTGATGTTAGCCGTGTTAAGCCGTGTCGGTCTAATGAAACTCCTCTAATGTCTTCAAATTCTTCAAGTTCTTCAATTCTGAATTATGCCCAAGCCTGAGAGTCATATACAGTAGTGATGGACCAATATATCGACCAGGACGACCAACTGGCTGATAATGGCCATTTTTCTGATTAGCTCATTTGATTGGCCAATTAAAAGGTGTTAATACTCATTATGATTGTTGATATTATTATTTTTACATAAATTTTGAGTAAATATTGTGCCCTTGTCACATTTTAGCAAATTTCTATACATCTGTTTTGCCATCATTACATTTATCATACCTATTATGGGTTTCAGGCATCCTTAAATCAAGACCAATTTACCTCAGAAGCAAAACTGCACAGACAAATGCCTAATAAAACTAAGGAAACAATCTGAGCAAGAAAAATAAATAGAATTCAAGATATATCCTTTGAAAAGCATTATATTACACAATTTTGCTTCAAATGTAAAGTTGTCTTGCTTAACTGATATTTTTTTAACATTCTTAAAACAAGTCAAACATACAGAAACCCGCATATTGGTCAACCACTACATCATTTTCAACACTGCACGTTTAACCATTCATGTCCATATAAAAAAATAAAAAAAACTGACAGAAGAAGAAAGATAAAACTATGAAAACCTTTATAATTGGTCTCCATGACAACCATCCATTTCAAAAGCTCACATTATCCACAACAAGATAACATCTCAGCACGGCATTGACCACCTTCCAGCTTATCAATAAATCATACATGAAAATATCGACACACTGACTATTTTTCCACTCAAACAAACATACCGTATTCAAGGACAAACCCTCCCAATCTGGAGAGCGAAGAGTAACACTATGAGAATGCAAACGATCGAAGACACCTGCGGGTTAAACCATCGCCGCTCCCGCCAGGACCAGCAGAAAACCCTTCAAAAGATTCCCTCTTCTGATGACCATTGAGTGCCGTCAATTCATCAAACAATAAACGCCATCTGTACAAGAGATAAAATTCAGTCTGCTCCTCTTTATGGCTTTGGAGAGAGAAAAGGCTACATGAATACTTCTCTTTGTCCTCCTCGTACTGTTCCAATCAAAACACTGATTGTCACATATTTGTGCTTAATCTAAATTGTGTTTATATATACCGAAGAGCAATCTCTTTATACCGTCATCTGGTCTTCAAAGCAAATCCGATATTCTCAGGACTCAGAAAAGGTCAAACTTCAGGAAAAACAGAATGACGGCAAGAAGGAAATGACTTTCATGCAAAATACGAGGGGAAATGGAATGTAAATCGTCTGTCGCTACTGACGTATGCCATCATGCAATTTCCGACATTGATTCCTTCAGTGTTTTTCAGCCATTCATTTCATCCTGGTCTGTGAGGGCCTGGTCGTTTCAAAAACAGCAGGGAAATAAAAGCTCAATTTTGTTGATTCTCGCTGTCCAGAATAGTTTTTTCGATTTTTTTATTTCACTTATATCTCCCCACGTCACTGGCCATGAGTTTCCATGCTAATAGAGCGCTCCATACTTGATGTTGCATTAACCATCAGGAGCTTTCCGCAGCCATCGGTAAAACTGTTGCTGGAACAGGATGTGCCATTTTACATTCGCTTGAACGATCTCAACGGCTCGAGCGAACGCAGGTGCAGACTCTCCCCCGCTGGTCAGGATGAACTCTTTCAGCTGAGGAGAGAATAAACAATTTTCATTATTAACATTATCATTGTATTGTGTCTTGTTGTATCAGATCGTGTGTGTTTATGCGTGTAAGCGGCACCTTCATCTCTGACAGTTAAACGGCGTCAGAATATACGATGCATTTACATGCAAATTGCTGACATGTAATTCAGCAGATAACAATGATGTTTATGATAATGAGGTGTGGGAATGCATTTGAAGTAAACATAATTATTATTGTTGTTGTTTTATTGGAAGAAAAGGACACTTGGGTGTGTCAAACTCTAACATCAATTAAGGGCATAAAAATCTCATCAAAAATCGCCATTTACGATTCCCAATTCCTGAGGTCATGAGGACTACATGAATGAATGTGCACGGGGATTCAGGATTAAAGCTGCTCTATTGCTCCTGAACTATTTCAAAATTGCTGTTCGTTCATTGAAACATTTAAAAGAAAATAAAATGCTCATTTCAAATACACAGCATTAACCCTTAAATGCATGAATGTTTTGCCAGTCATTACTACATATTTGGGTCTTTAGCGACCTGGACCTATATATCCAGCACAGATGGATCTCTAACTGCTACAATAGCAAAAATCCCTCTTGATATTTTAAGAACACTTCCACAGTACATTCAGCATCTGGCACATATTCGCGATCTCAAATGTATTCTCAAAACTATCGTTTTCAATGACTTCAAAACTAGTATTTTGATTGCTGGCAGCTTATTCACCACATCCAACATCCAATGATAGTAACATTTATATTTCATTGCGTATAGTAATTGCTCTGCAGTAAAGCCATTCAAACCAGTTACATTTTTGCTGATGGTATTCATTTGTTTTATGCCTGTGGTAATTATGAGTGAAACATCGCGTCATCGTTGTCTATCAAACAGTGCCATCTTGAGGAAAAAAGATGTATTGCATGTATGGAGTCATCAGATATTTAAATATTGTTGCGCAGGGAAAATATACTTACACTATATTACATACCGCAGGTCTCTAGCGACCTCATACACTTCTTACAAAAAATAATCAGAAAACAGACATTCTTTTATATTTTATTATTTTTTTCTTGTTATATTGTTTATAATAAATAGATTGAGGAATACTAAAAAAGTTGATGTCTAACTTTAAAAAATTAAGGAGGGATAGGGTAGTGAATGACGTCCCAAGTCGCTAAAGACCCGAGGTATGCATTTAAGGGTTAAACACATCGCTGAATGTTTCGTGAATCTGTGGATGAAGTGCTCTGGCAGCAGCTGAATGTCAGTGACAGTATGTTAATGCTCTGTTTAAGAAAACACTGAGGGCGTTCGTGTTATTATATGAATGATAAATTGTGGAAGGCGAAGTCAGCTGGATGAGAAAGTGCTGCGCTGCAGTGAGAAGCATCAGCAAACTGTGTCCTCTGGGACTGAAGCTGAATGAATTTGAATAAGTGAATATACGTTCCATTCCCTGGAATAAGGTTAAGCAGCTACAATGAGGAAATATCCCAACGAAATGGAGTTTACTTTTGCTCACTTTCTCCATCTCAATAACTTGCTGACCAAAGTTTGTTTGTAAGTATTAATGTTCCATGAAGATTCGTCAATAATTCATTACTCTTTTAGTTTGATTAGAGGTGCACAAGCCTCAGGATGATGTAAAAGTTCAGCCTCACCTCATTCAACTCGGCCTCAGTGTTGAGAAACTCTGTCACGCCGCTGATTAATTTTGAGTTCATAAATAAGGCTTCTCCATACCTGCCAATGAGAGACACTGTTATTAAAAACACTGGAGCACCGCTCTAATGAGCCCAGAAGCAAACAAACACCAACAGATATTTCCCATAATGTTCTCGGTCCTCCAAACACAAACAAGACACAAAATAACATTCGCCAATAAATATCTTATGAAAGTGCGAATGTGAAATTCATATCAGGGACTGAGAGGAAGGTTAAAATCACTGATAAACAGAGATGGATAAAACCACATTCACCTGGAATTCAATATGTCCCACTTCTCGCGGAAATATCTCCATGCTAAATGTCTTCCAAGCGGATTGCGGCCCACATGAATGATGACATCGATCACTTCCTGATCCGGCACCAGGTCAGAGGTGAGGGACAGATTCAGGAGCCTGTGGACATCAGAAATAAATGGGAGATGAACCATAAGTGAGGAATAATTGACAAGGGCCCCTGAATTATTTAAAATGAATTGGTGGTGTGGCCATGATATGGACTTTAAAACTTTTTTAAAGATTTTATTCTGAAAAATAATATTTTTAGCACTTCACGAACACAAGTTGCCCTCCAATTCAATCCTATGGAATGTTAAACAAACAAAGCGGGTGGAGCTGAGCTGAAACAGTTTCAATAAACTGAAAATAAATTATATACTTCATTATTTGCACTCTTATACTTGGAAGAACTTGGTATAAATACAAAACTTGGCTTATTAATGGCTATTTGACTAATATGGCTATTATCACGAACATGATCGTGTCTGTTGTAATTAAGCCTTTCTAATCAATTTTTCTATGCTAGTTTTAAGCTTCAGTAAATCAGAAATGAAAAACACATCATTCTTTGCCGTTTTCAGCAAAGACAGCCGCTGACAGGCCTAGCGAAACACCATTATTCAAATATGTTTTCAAGACTGTGAGTCAGCGCTTTCAAAAAGTAATTAACCTGAAAAGACCAAATCAAATCCAGATAGACCCATTCGCTTCAAATTGGTGCGAAATGTCAAGTAGATGAAAAAGGAAGAAATAGGAAATAAGATGTTTCACATAAAGAAGCTGCCACGGAGCACAAGTTTCAATTTGCAAAAACGTGGGGTGATTGCTTCGCTGTTCTTTGGTCTCTTATTTCAGTTGAACCGCTCTTCTGGGCTTTTGCCTTCATGCGTCGCCGAGTCACTTGTAGCACCTTTTTTTGCCGAACACCCCGGAGATTATTGCCACTGTGACAAAGCTCACATCTGTGTGCGGACGGCAGCTTCACAGCTCGCAAACGTGACATCTCCAGCTTCCTCTAAGGACAAGTGCGAACAAGCTTTCAGACAAGTTTCTTTTTCTAAGTTTGCACTTAGAAATTCTGATTTTGGACGTGTGTAATTAATTTCTAGCAGGTATAATTGTGACATTGTCAGCATAGCATGGCTTTTTTTCATGACTGATAAAGCAAACGTAAGGATTAGCATGTTCAGATTAGCATACTAGCACAGTGGTGTAGTGGAGGGTATACGCAGGTATATGGCGTATACCCACTTCTTTATCAGTCGGCTTTGCGTATACCCACTTCTAAATCCCTACTGATGCACATCATTCATTAGTGTCCTGCATTAGGCAAAATCATAATAGTCCACCACATGAATAGCTAATCCAATCGCATGTTAAAAATACAAATATTCCCTAAAAACACCCAGTAAAGACAGTGATGCGGTCAGGACCGTGGCGCCGGCTTCCTTTGAAATATGTTTGATGATTGCGCCTGCGCCCTCGCCGTCCCGCCCCATGAGTCAGAGAGGATGCTGATTGCCGACAGTGACAGAGATGCTGCTTCTTCATGCGCGAGAGCATGTCAGGGGATGTGCGCAGAGTGGTAAAATAATAGTTAATTATTGATTACTAATTTGAATCAGTACATTACAGCGAAAACAATAGCTTAAAAACCGGTAAACTCCTGTAAACTTTTCAGTCCAAGGATCCATAAAATGAATGCGTTCAAACAGTAAATTCAAAACAGCTCTAATACAGAGAAAACCCAACCGATTTCATCAGAGATTGTGGAGAGTCGAGTCCAGATGTCAGTAAATTATTATTTTCAGCGTGTATTTGGTTTAAAAGCACGAGTGTTTTACAGTGAATGCCGGCTGAAGGTGTTTTAGATTATGTGCTGGTCTAGTTATTCTGAATGGATCCGTATAGTAGCATGTACAGTAAGATCAAGACAGCAGGTTTAGTGGTCTTTTGGCACCTCCCTGTGGTCCTGTTTGATATCGCAGCTTGACTGGTGCTTATTTATATTAAAAAGGTGGTGGGGATGGGGGGAGGGGGAAAAATTCTGGATAAATTGATAGTCACGATTTTTTTTCATGAGGATATCATGATTCTCCTACGAACAGACAACTAAACAAAATAGCATGTAATGTACTAGAGGTTCTGACAAAATGTTAATTGCTGCAGTCTATTTTTTAAAATTTGAATTATTGCAAAATCTGCACCTCTTCTGTGGCTAATTTTAATTTCATAATGATTCTTACTCCGTGAAGTCAAGCAGCAGAAGTTAAGTGACAATATACAAATACCACTGGCCCATTTTGAGGTGAACTAAATCTACAAGCTAGTTTTATACATCACTGTTTATAGCACATGGTGTTCATCCTTTGCTGGGTCGCTTTAAATAAATTGGGGCATAAATTAAGAGTATACCCACTTCTCCAGGCACCACTACACCACTGTATTACAGTTTTAAGTATACAGAATGTACACTTGACCTGAACTTATATTTCTAGTGTGATGAATGAACAGGAAGTGATTACAGTTGTAATTTTGATTTCAGTCTGTAAGGCTGCAGGAACATCTGTAGGCGTGCGCAGAAGTCAGTGCTGAAGTGCGATCAGTTAAAACACACACACACACACACATTCCAGTAGTGAACAGGAATTATTTTCAGCCCACTGGATCACAACATATATCATCGAAAGAAGTACAAACAGAGGAGGGAGATACAATTTACTTCATGCTATAGAAATCAATACTAAACACAGAATCCATACACCCCACCCTTCAGACTCAGAGATTGAAGCGCATTTACTAGCTCACACCAAACACAGGACGCTTTTTTTTCTGTGGTAGATTAAATATCGCAAACACACACAACATGCACACAGCTCACGCATCTGGGACAGTGGGCTTTGCTTGTGCATGCTGTGTGAAATTTAAGTGTGTCTGAAATCAATTGAACTGCTGCTAGAGGTCTTCTCCACTCTTTTAAGTTCGACACTAGAGCAAGGGTGAATGCCCGAATGCTGCAAATATTTCAAATATCCTATGTGACTCTAAAAACAAATCAAAGTTATGAGAGATATTTTAAGCATATAAAGCAACACCAAATCCTCTCTAGGCAACAATGACTCATAAGGTGCTACCTGCACACTGAATAGTGATGTACACCTTTATTTCATGGGAATTCATTAAAAAAAGGAAGAATTGAACTTGCAGCACTCCAGATATTACCAGTGTTAAAAACTCTCAGAGGAGAGTCAACAGCTGAAGTTTGTCTTTGAGCTGATAAAAAAAATTCAGTTACAGGTCTTCACACATCGATGTGGCTATCACATTACACTAATGCCATGCACTGTAGCACTAGGTGCCGGTTTCTAATTAGCACACAAGTGTTGCTAACTCATGTGTTTTTCTAGCAATGATGTCTGGCACTTTCAACACCACCACATCACTACTGCATGCCACATCATTTGCTAATATTCAAACTTATGGAAATAACAGTTTTGTGTTGTGGGGAAAATGCTTTCTTGGCCTTTTCTCAAACTAGTTTATGTTTTGGAAAATGGTTGTCCACTTTAACCAGATCCAAACTACCAGCCAAGATGATGGGGTTCTCAACTCTGACCCTTGAGGTCTACTTGCCTGCAAAGTTTAGCTCCGATTCTAATCAAAGACACCCTAAACAAAGTTAATCAAGGTCTTTAAGATTACTATAAAGTTACAGGTAGATGAGTTTGATCAAGGTAGGAACTAAATTCTATAGGACAGTGGACCTTCCAACTGAGAATCCCTGGCCTAGCAGCTCTAATTAGTTTGACCTTGGCCTTACTGGTTTCTAGTCCAGCAGATCAACCATCTAAACAAGCTTGAACCCGCTAATGGCCATAATTGATCTGCTTCAGTCATTTAGAAACCAAATAAAACCAACCACTATCACAAGGTGACCATGGTTTTGCCAATTAGGACATGTTCCTGGGTCCTGGAATTAAGACTTTTTTCAAAATGCACAATCCTAAACAAATGTAATCCTACTGTAACCAAAAACCAGATGTGTAGTCAAGCTGAGTCAAGGACAAGATCAGAAAAGGGTCAAGTCTGTTCTCCCGAGTCCATGAGAAGAACAAGACTGATATTATGGTATTGGACTCGATGGTCTAATATCATATTTTATTTGGTCTTGGTAATCAAGTCTGAGTCCAAAACCATAATTTCATGGTCTTGGTCTTGTCTTGGACTTAGGGGCATTTGGTCTTGACTCAAATTCAACCCTATTCTGATCTTGGTTTTGATTTAGACTCAAATGCGCTGGTCTCAACTACAACACTGCCAATAACTACTGCTAAAAAAGGAAGGGTTCATTACAGTTTAATCTTCAATGTCGACCTTAAGCCTATCTCTAGAATCTAAACAGAATCTGATTGGTTGAAGGGAATGTTGGTCCAGAAACATACAGTATTACTGGACAACCCAACATCAGAAGCAGAATGGCCTTCCAAAAGATGGTATTGTGTGAGAATGATGGATTTTGTATTCAAGGTTCAGCTCCATGACTTCATATGTTGTATCTAGTGGCGCTTTTCCACTGCATGGTAAGGCACGGTACGGCTCGGTACGGTTCACTTTTGGGGGGTTTTCCACTGGGTACAGTACCTGGTACCTGGTACTTTTTTTTAGTACCACCTCGGTTGGGGTTCCAAGTGAACCGTACCGTTACCAAAACGTGACGTGTAAACTCTGCTGATCAAGGATTGGCCGGAGAGAATTGTCTCTACCTGTGTCACTGAACTTGCGACACAAACACAAAAGAACCGCTAGATTTAAATCAGCACAGCCAGCGAAGGATCGAACGCAACTGTTTTGAACGAGCACACCTTTTTTTTAACAACCAAAAAGTTTTGTTGTCTGTTGCGGAAAAACAGAAGTTCCTCTCGTTGATAGCAGAGGAGCGGATCCAGCGAGAGCTTGATAGGGCGACGCGGAATGAAAAAGTTTTTTTTAGGAGTCGTGGTAGTAGAGGTGGTGCAACTATAACGACATGTGAATAATCCCGTCCCACTCTAAAGCAGTACTGAACTGCAATGGAAACGCAAACTGAGCCGAGCCGTACCGTGCCGTACTGAGCCGTACCGAGCCAAGTCGTACCACACAGTGGAAAAGCGCCATAGGTGTACTGTGTGTCACAGCCGAGTCATGGATCACTGAGAGCTTGTAAGACTCATTGATTCTTTCAAAGAAGGCAATTACCACTATAGAAAAAATTAATAGCTTCCTTGCTGACTGTAATAGGATGAATAGTATCTAAACATGGAGATGAAAATGCATGGATGTAGAGCACTGAGATGTGTGCTTACTAAGTGTGGTGCTATTTATCTTCTTCCTCTAGTGAGGCAAACCATATCCCGCTCAACAGCCTCACACTGAATCCGTCCCACAGGAATCAGCCTGTTGAGTGCTGAGCACTCACTGCAGAGAGGGGTCATGCTGGGTCTCTTTATATGGGAATGTTTTTTTCTCTCAGTGCATCCATAAAACAACGACCAAATGCAACAGAATAAATGGAGATGTCGAACCCGCAGTGAATCTGCTTCAGAATATGTGTGGGCTCTGAGATCCTCGTCTACTCTGGACGGGGTGTAATCCGTCACCGTCCTCATCCTGCTATTGAGTTGGGAGAGGATTTAAGACACCGTGGAGACTTGTGGGAAAAGCTCCTACGCCAGCCATTGTCTTTACTGCCCCATCAGTGGAGTGAGTGCAGCTCTGCTGGTGTGAGTGACATGATGTGGAGGAGAGGATTGAATGGGATTCATCAGGTACTGTAGACTGCAAACTAAGTAGTAAGTTATAATCAGACACTTCTTGCCAGAGGTGGGGGCAAGTCACACATTTTCAAGTCTCAAGCAAGTCTCAAGTCCCTACCATCAAGTCTCAAGCAAGTCTCAAGTCACAGTACAAACAAATCAAGCAAGTCAAGTCAAGTCAGTGGCTCACCTCAAGCAAGTCAAGTCAAGTCCTGCTAAGGATCAAGTCAAGTCAAGTCAAGTCACAGTATCAGACAGGAACAAATATTTTTTTGCCACACAACCTTATTAATTTTTCCTCAGAAATTAACTTAATTATACATTTTAAATAATAATGTTGTAAATATAACATTTTGAATATAGACAAAATACTACTTTGTATACCGCTAAAGTCTGTAATTGAGAAAATATTGATAAAAATACAAGATAAAAATATGTATCTAACCCCACCCCAAAAAACCTCTCATATTTAGGTATATTGAGTTTGACCATCCTAAGAGACAGATAATATTTAACATGTTGGAAAATTATTTTGCACTAAATATATCCAGCGAAGACTGGGATTCAGTCTGGGAGCACGCTAAATAATATGCAATGCTGACTACAAATCACCCCTTATATCAGAAATAAAACGGACCCAAAATTTTCATTGGATATAGACACCCTATTTGGATTGTTTCTTTCACTTTGCATGACATTGTTCCATGCCTACATTGTTCTTGAAAACTATTGTCATGGCTCAAAACAAGAAGCCTATTGCTGTTAATGTACATGTATCTTCCCCTGTAACTTATTGATTTCTTTGATTTTATAATAAGAACTAAATTGACAGCTATGCATTTAAGGCTATGATAGGCCTACTCTATGGCATTAATGCTGCCAGTAAGTGGTGGCAAATCACTGCTTTATCACAGAAGCGTTCATTGAACTGATTCATTCTAAACAGTTGATTCGTTCATGAACAAGCAAGAAAGGACCACTGAATCACTCAACCGGTTCCTTCAAATCCCTGGATTCGTTCAGTATTCAGTGTGTTGCTTAGAGACGCGCGTATTTCTTTAGCTGTGGGCTGAACGGAACTGGCAGCCGTGCTGAAAATATTACTAAATATCGTATTTTATAAATATAAAAACTCATACTAGGGCCTTTTTGACAACATATCTTGGATTTTGGGTGCAAGAGAAACATCACTAATCGATAAAACACTGTAGTTTCCGTGGTACAATTCCATATATTGATTTACAAAGAGGGATGCTTAACACCAACGCACTGTTGAGAGGCAAACGCCAGTGAATTTAAAGTTTGACATCGTTAATTAATTACAAACATGAGATTAATAATTTATAATCACTTTAGTTTAATGACAGACTTAAGCTGAATTTTAAGAGCAATGCTGTTTTCAACTAACGAACAAGCTTGCATACCTTTCCTTTTTGAAGTGCCGACGTACTGGCTTTGTAAATGCATACAGCAAATGCGTACAGTTTCGAAGTGTTTATCCAAACATCTCGGGAGACTCTCTTGCTCCCTGTATTTGGCACGCTGTGTTCCTGACTGTGCTCGTGCAGTGTCATGAACTGCGCAGACTCGGATCACTTCTGCCACTGGTTCAGCGGCTTGCGTTTTGTTTACCAAATTATGTCGCAATGATTTATAATATTAATAATTAGAGTTGTTATAAAGTCAAGTCCTGCCGAGTCATGAAGGTCAAGGTCTCAAGTCACTGAATCCCAAGTTTAAGTCAAGTCATTTTCTTTATTTTGTCAAGCAAGTCACAAGTCCTTAAATTTGCGTCAAGTCATGTGACTCGAGTCCCCCACCTCTGCTTCTTGCTATCAATAAAATGGCAGAAAGCCCACCAAAATCTTGAAAAAGTGAATGAAGAGGCTGGTGGATGGTACTGATATTCCAAGCTAAAAATAATCTAAAACTTTCAGCTAAGACTGATTGATAAACGTGTCATGCTACAGTGGCTTGTTGTTTGAATTTCTTTGCTTTATCATGTCATTGTTAAGGAGGTATAAGAATATCGACTGACCTGTTGAGCAGGAAGATGTTGTCACTGCAGGTCAAGGCCTCCAGAAGAACCTTCTTCTCAGAGATGGCTGTAGAGGAGTGAAACTTCATCCAGATAAACTCCCAAACATCCTCATCCATCAGAGAAACACCTGTGCAGTACACAATGTCCCGCACGTTGGGAGGAATCCTGCGGGACAGAGTGAATACACAAGGTAAATATTCACAGATAATGTTAGTATTTAAATACTCATATTTAACATTAACAACTGTATTGACGGAGCCAAAATCTTTTTAACTATTTACTATTTTCTTTTTACATAAATACAAAGATCAACTTTTAGAGTCCAGGGAAAATAGTGAAAATTGTGATACACTGATTTGCATATATGCACACTGAATAGTGCAGGTGATTAGCATTTCTCACTGTGACCAAGTCTGTTCATTTAATGATTGCTGAGGGTTTCATCAGATTCACATGCCGTTAGATTACACTGTTTTCACACATACTTCTTGTTTTGATTTCTGAGAAATGCATTTTCCTGAAGAGAGAATGTTTCACAGCAGGAATCTGTTACGTCCTCAGGGTTGTTCAAAGATAGCAAATCACAAGTCAACCTTTCAACTCCAGCAGAATTAAAAAAAAAAAAACATTGAAAAAAAAAAAACAGCGTGAGTGTATTTATATGTGTTTTTATTTGTATGCTTCTGTGAGAAGTTGATCTTACTTTGGTAACACTTTAGATTAGGGAACTCTATTCACAATTAAATACGGATGCACCGATATGAAAATTTTGGCCGATACCGATAACCGATAATTCTTTATTTTTGAATGCCGATAACCGATATGTTGGCCGATAAATCTATATCCAAATTTGTATATACTTTTTGAGAGCCTGATTACAAAAAAGGTCTCATCATTAAAAACCACATCCCAAACACTTCAACATAAGCAGCCTAGTTTTAACGGTGTACGTTTTAAAAATAATTTTACTCTCCCATTACCAAATTTAGTCATAAAAAAGTCTTATAAATAAAATATTGCATAAATAATGCAAACAAGTGATTGGACATCATTACACGTGTAAAGAATCTAAATGAATGTGCCATAGATCAATAAAATGGAATAGCCTCTGCACAGACAATAGTGAAATGATTTTAATTAAATCATATTGTTGATGAAAATAATAAGATAAACATAAAAGTGGTTGTTATTATTAATATTGTATCAATGATTTTGAAAAAGTAACTAGTTAATACCACTGTTTTAAATAGCAGCTGTTTGAGCTGCGCATGCTGAAGCTGAAGAGCTGAATGAACACGGTAAACTGAAGCGTTTTGTTGCCAGCTTATTTAACTCAAGGAAATGCATCCTGAGATTTATATTAATACAACATAAACATAATATTACAACTTGTATATTTACAAAATGATGCAGTTATTGCGTGCTTTAGTCAGAATGTGTGATCCTGTTGTGGGTGCGCTCTTCCCATAACAACGCGCTGAAACACGGCAAATAAACCCAAAGAATTCACAACGTTTTATTATAATAATGTTCTCATTAGAATGTTATATACACGACATTCCCAATCATAGTTATTAATGTTGTGCACTGCTGTTTGAGTTTATCACCGGTAAACTGAAGCGCTCTTTTAACTTAACCAAACGCATTCTATAAGAGATAAATCAGATATAAATCAAATAAACACAATATTACAACGTACAATTGCACAAAAGGCTGCAAACGAACAGCGCGCATCTGAAGTGTCTCTGAAGGAAATAATGCATTATTTATCGGCTTTAAGATATCGGCCAAATTTTCTTATCGGGCCGATACCGATAACAGAAAAAATTAGCATTTTTCGGCCGATACCGATATGGTGGCCGATATATCGTGCATCCCTACAATTAAATATTTGATTGTTAGTTATTGGCATGCATATTTGCTGCCATATTTGCTGGCATGCTGTTTTTTAGTACTTATAAAGCACATATTAATGCCTTGTTCTGCATAACGTTTGTGTCTTGAGTTTTATATCTCTTAACCCTATAACTACTACAACAACTAACTTACTTAGCATCAATAAGCAGCAAATTAGGAGCCTTTTGAGGGAAAACTCTTAGTTAATAGTGACTATGTGTTCCCTAAAGTGTTACCTTTTCCTTTGCTGTTTCTTCAGTTCTTTTCACTCAAAATGTATATCCACGAAAGATCATTTTAAATAAAAAGACACTCTTAGATTCAAAACGGACCACTTTGGTTCAAGTGGTCTTCTGCTGTCTGCGATCACTTCGAATCACATGTCTTCTGTCACAGTGAAAAATCTCCATAATAACACCAGCTGATCTGATTCCATGATCTTTAGTGAGCTCATCATTTAAGTGGTGAAAATTTGACCCAAATCATTACTGCAGGCCTTCCAAAGTGAGTCACAGTGCAATATATAGTCTAGCAATATATCGGTCATAAGTAACAGCCCTCTCTGGACCCTTGATATCATCTGGTTATAAATCTCAGAAAAGAATAACCGTCTGCAGTAGAGCTACACAGAGACAAACGCATCTCAGGCTGTGAGGCGATGCATGTAATATTCGTACAGGAAGAAGAAATAACATTAAACCTCTGGAGGAGCCGCGGCGATACAGTGACTGAACTTTTGATTTGCTCAAACAAAGCTCAATAAAGACCTGCTGATTCTGGATGAGCCGTCGGAGCCTCTGGGAGTTTTCAGTGTAGCAATACAGAAAACGGCACCTCCAGTAAGATATGAAATCAAGTCACAACCAATTGGAGCGTATAGACTGAAATTTCCACACCTGTGAAAGTGATGTCTTGTTTATGACTGCCACTGACAGGAACGATAAGTGAATTCAGAAACACAGTTAAAGAATAATATTTGTGGCATTCCGTTTGCTGCCACGAATATATGATTTTCAGGTAATTTCAGAAAGAAGATGGGAGACGACATGAGCCATAAATCTAGTTTTTACTTCTGATATTGTAACCTGATTTTAAACGTTTGATTTGGCCTAATATTTGGCTGTGTGGAGGCAACACATTTATAATAGAGGACTGTTATGAGATTTTGTAAAAATTCTATATGTTTGTTTTGAAACAATGTACATAGTTCTTTGACTATTTTACATTGTGTGAGACTTTTTTTCAAACAGACTAAAACTGCACTTAAAAGCAGTTTGCATTAACAGAGGTGTCTGACTTTAATTTCAGTTTTCTTTTTTTAGTCTGTTGTATCTTGTTTTTAATTAATAAATGGGGTGGATTTGTCAGCGTTTTGTACAGTGATCTGAAGCCTGTCTTTGCAGCTCATAAACGCTGCTGGGTCATTCCTGTGACATTATCATCACCTAAACCATAAAAAGACATAAAGGTCAAACACATTCCTCTTTTATGATGTGCTCATCCCTGAATATCAAACTGCACAGATTCTTTTTATTGTCCCAGTAGGACTGGAGGTCATTTTTAAAGAAAAGGACAGTAAAGGACACATCTGGAAGATACAGACTTCTGCAGTCAGGTAAGAGGCACGATTAAGAACAGTTATGTCACAACACACAATAATACGAATCAAAAGGACCGACTCAGAATAACCTAATCACTTGGAGACCCAAAGACCAGACATTTCTACAAGAATGACACTTCGAATTATCTTTGCCATCGGCTTTGGAATTTGACAGTCGTACACAAGAAACAAAATCATTTGTAATCAGTTAAAAGTATCAGCTAAATGCCTTAAATGTAAAAAATATCCTCGAATTGATGCTTTCAGATGCTCTAACTCTAGTCGAGTGGATTACACTCAACCGGCCCACAGGAGGAATGGCGCTACGCACTAGGGGATTGTGTTCAGTACAGAGACACACATCCTTTGTGTTCTGACCTGATTCAGAAAACACCTCTTTTACTGGGGACTCGCACGTGGGCTAAACTAATATGTCAATGAGCGCACTTCGTCAAGCAATTGTGAGTAGTTTCAGCAGCCAAAGAGTGGCAAAGCTCTTTGACTAGCAGGTCCACACTCGGTTGAATCCAACTGTAGTGCTGTATTTAATCGAAACGGAATACATAGGCCAATTAACACTTTGAACTTAGAGCAGCCCGTCTTTCATAGAGTCATGTTTAGAAGTCTTCAAAAGTCCATTAATTCCAGTATCATTGGAAGCCAAGGCTCCAGAGGTCCCACATTTTTATTGTGTAATTAAAGCAGCGGTGTGTGTATGTACGGTCCAATCTGTCGATTTCATAGGGCATGATATTAAGAGCAGCACGCAACTCTTTCCAGTGCGTTGAGGGTGTCATATATGTGTGTGTGTGTGTATAGTCTTTCATGTGTTTGTAGGCATGCAGCCAACTATTTGGCTTAAGCACAAAAAAAAAAAAGTCTAAAAGTGGGCAAACACAATATCTTGTGCAGGATAAATCCGTTGCTTCAGACACACAAACACACACCCACGATCCTGTTTATTCTCCATTATGGTCATTAGTCCCTGCCGGTGGCATGGTGTGTTTGACAGTGTGATCCTGCATACATGAATGTGAACATTGCTGTGGGAAGCAGGGCAAACAAATTAGATGAATAAATGTGTGTTGCCATGGACACTTGGAATAAAGCTCCTACTCTATGAATCTTGGCAGGGTTGATGAGCAGAACATACTGATCAGACCTCAAAGTATCCACACTCCAGCCAGCGCTGTGCCTCGATATTATCATAAAAATATAATGTGTGTTTGACCAAATCAAAAGGGACAACTCTGGCTGTCACTGCTGTATTTAGATTTTTTCAGGTACTTTTACTTAGGTTGAAGAGCAAAAGTTGATGCAGGTTTCCTGCAGGACTATATTCATACAGTAATGCACAGAATCACAAAAAAAAGGCCAAACGACGCGTTAATATACTATTTTTGCAACGTCTTATATATTAAAATGGTATTTTGAAAACAAAAAAGAAAACAGTTTTGAATGAGCATTTTTAACTACACATCACTAAACAAACATTCTGTTAGTAGCAGTCCAATCTGATTCAGTTAAGTGTTAACTCAGTATTTTGGACCAATTTAGTGAATCATAGAGCTGTCTGATTTAATCCATGATTTAGACAAACTAATTTCTGAGTTTAACCAATTCGATAAAAAATACTGCCTCAACTGCCAGCAATTAATTGAAACCTCAAACATCATTATGGCACTTTGTGATATGTTTGTTTTTGTGTCAAGCCAGTGAGGAGAAACGCTGGGATTTAATAAAAGCTGTTACGGTACAGTGTGTGGGTGTCACTCTGTTAATTTGCTCACCTGTTCTTGTTACTGGAAATCCAGTCTGAAATGAGAGAAACAGCCTGCCGGTGACAGTGTTTGTTTCCAAAACTGCAGGCCAGCATCATTACCTCTCTCTGCAACTCTCTGAGGAGGAAAGAAGGAAGTGCATCAGCAGGAAGTTAAAGATGGAGGAAGGGGAAAATTAAAAATTAAATACTGTCTACTGAGGTCATTCCCATCTCTGAGGTGAAAAATGTCTAGCTTAAACTTTACAATTCAGTGTCCTTACTTAGACTACATATAAGTTTATAACTGTAATATATAATTCAAGAAATATGAAATTCAAGACTCACTCGGTCTGATAAGCCGCCTGCATGAAGGAGCCCTCAGGGGAAGTGGCTGGCCAGCCCAACTTGTGATACTTCGGTTCCACCTGTCTAAGAACATAGTCCTAACAAAACAAAACAGAAAGGGAAGCAAAGAAATTATTAAAGCAAAACATAACAAGAAACACAAAGTCAAGCAAAACCAAACAAAAATTCAAAACAAAAGGCAGAAAAAGAGTCAGTACGGTTGCCATGTTTAGACCAGGATTTAAATTATTAGTTTTTTTATTGTTTTGTTTTGCATTGTATTGTATACAGTACAAGTGTGTGTGTGCGCGTGTCTGTCTTTGTGATGTATTGCGCGCTGTTGCTGTGCGTGTTGTGGTGTGTGTGTGTGTTGGGTGTTTTGACCTACCGAAAATGGACAAACATCACCCATCGTCCCTATACAGTGCGGTTGAGGGAAATGTCGTAGCAGGTAATGTCATGGCTAATTTAGCATGACTGCTCTCCTTCATGCCCTCTTACTGAGACGAGTGAATGATCACAATTAGACCCTGCTATGCCGCAATTCAATTCTTAACACACACTTACACGGATAAAAGCACATAAAGGCTTGTAGAGGACATTGTTTCCCATACTGTGGCGGATCAGGTGCCTACAGCTTGTCAAGCTGTTACTACAGCAATTGAGTGACGTATTCTTATTTTGCCAAGTTAATCTCAGTTTGACAATTAGTGATGCTGTGTTTGTGTGCAAACGGGCCAAAATACACTTGCCGTACACAACAACGCACACACACACAGATGGGTTTGGTCTGGCATGTTGAAAACCTGGTCCAGACTGAAGTGTCCTGACTATCTGTTCCGCTGTTTGCTTTCTTGCATTACGCCTAAACATCTGCTTTGTGCTCACAGTAAACACATGATTTGGAGAAGAAATAGAGAGAAAAAGCTATTTCAATTCTCACCACCCCTCACTGGCTGACGACCTAAGCGCTCGTCCATTACAGAGAGGGGCAGATGACTCATGACACCGCAGGGATTGTGGGAGCGCGGTTGCGTGATTTTTTGAATAACACAGTGATAAATGAATATGAAGCATGTGTTACAGTTTAGTAATCGGTAAACATATATCTGTCACGTTAGGCTGTGTTTCAGATGGCATACTAGCACACTGCATACTGTGCAGTACACACTGAATACTGCATAGCATATTTAAAAACATAAAAATGCTCATAGTGCTTATTCTTTTTCCAATACTCAACTAACACTACTTATGAGACTGTAAAACCAGTATGAGTAGAATGTTATATTGTCTATTCTGTCACTTGCCAATGAAACACAAGCAATGGTGGAGATTTGACACTGTTTTAGTACGTATGAGTTTATAAAATGCTGCAGCAAACAGGCATTGTGTCTGGAAACATTTTGGACTACTGTTTTTGGTATGAATGATCAGAGGGTCAATTTTGAGTTCGTCTGTCCTGGCGTGAGCTCCGAGTATCTCTTGCTGATCTGCTGCGTACAGTATATCATGCCGACATTCCTTTCTTAATGTGCTCTTTAAGTGACTACGGTTGAAAATACACGCCAACATCCTTCGTCAGCAAACGCAGACCTGTGACGGCAATACAAACGCCAGCTACACCCCAGTTCACAAAACTTTTCCGTGGTCCTTCTCGTGCGGTGCCAGGGTTTGTGCTGCGCCTGGTAAAGATTCGTCTCTGCTGCGCACACTCTATGCAGTCTTCGTGTCGTTGCCTAGACGGTCTGCAGAAACTCAGTCTCCTGAGACAAATATGAGATCATCTGCAGGGGGACGTTTTGGGGCAAATACCCCGCTCTAGAGAAAAGAAAGAAAGCATGAGGATCAGACACTAGCAGCTAATTTTTACACATATTTCCCCTTTGGAAGACACATCGTTAACATTTGATTACAAACAGTTCATTTTGTTCATCATTATTCGTTTAGAATAACTGCGAGGCATTGTGCTTTGCGTGGGGAGTCATAATGTGCTGTAAAAAACAAAAAAACAGCTTCTCCTGTATGGCTACAGTCATGTTCAATTTGCATAAATCCATAAAACATAAGAGCTCTTCTAAAAGCTTCAAATGTCTTTTCCTTTTTCCCCTCGGCCTTTTTAGAAACACCTACAATCCTCCCATGAGAGCAGAACAACACAGAGGTGGCCAATATCCTTAGACCAAAAACAAGAAAGACGAGACTTTCCACAAGTCTTTGAATATAAAGAACGTTTTCTAGCAAGCACAGTGTCACAAATACATTATGCAACCTCTTAGAACACCATAGCAAGGCCAGCACTGTCGCTAGCATTGTTTTCAAGTATATAATTTGTGTGTGCTGTGTAGTGTTGCTTTCGTCAAAGAAAATTATGACTAAATATCGTCGTCAACGAACCTTTATCACGTGACGAAAACGAGACAGCTGCGTTCACACAACAGAAATGCCGGCGGTCATTGTTGACGATGTCAATAATATTTAAATGAAAATCATGCATATGGGCTACTGCACGAATAAAACAGACTAAATGTAGTGTTTAGCAAAATAAAACTATCTCTCTCCTCTCATTTTCTTTGACATTTATTATTTTGCAGATTTCTGTGTCTCACTGTCGGGGCTGCATCAGGTCATCCTGCCCGTGAACTCAGGAATTATGCTGCCAGACGTGACACTCGTATTCCTCAAGCCCCACTCGCGGCATTATTTAGAGCAGTGTTTCCCAACCTGGGTGCTGTGTAAAAAATAATTTTTTAATATTTTTAAATTGCTAAAATGTTCAAAAAAGCAGCTATTATATAATATCCATTTCTAATGAGATGCACTGAAATTCCGGCTGCCGAAAAAAAAAAGTTCATCGCTCAGGTTTCACTTTCACGTGGAGTGACGCACTGCGTATTATCCCGCTCTATGCGTGCGCTCCGCTCAGTCGCTCACTCTCGGTACACCATGTACAAGTTCTTGTCGCACTCATATACCGTTTCATCTAGGCAGGGCTCATTCGAACCGCCAATTCCCTCAAAATCAAGCTTACAGTGGCAAAGCATCTATGTAGTACATTATTTGTTTTTCTGTTTCAATCCCACCGGGTTTGTAACATATGGGTGTGTACAATGGTCACTCACTGGGAAGTCTGCCCTCTGCCCTTTCATTCATTGATCTGCTAACCGTTATGCTCATGTGTCCTCTGATAATAATAGCTTTCTAGTATTAAACATTATTTGGATAATTGGTACAAAAAAAAAAAAAAACTACTGTGTGGTTAGACCTACCCGAAAACTAAAAAAGCAATTGATTTCCATTTGTAGGCCTATTGTATTTTTTTTTATTTGCCTGCTAATCATTTAGTCATTTCTTGATTTGTTCACATATCTTAATTATTAACTGCGTAGCCTCCTTGTCATTTTTTATTCCATTCAAATTTTAATCAAGCAACTATCTCGTGCTACTGCCTACAGCAGTTAAAGTTCTGTCATATAAATTTGGTTCTCTGTCATATAGAACCGTACCTACTGATTCCACCATTGTATAGACACATTTATTTTTTATAATATTTGCAAACTGTATTAACTATATTCTGCCGTTCTCCCTGTTTTGTACCGAATCTCTATACTTTCAATGATCACATCGGTTAGAAATTTAAATATTTTGACAAAATTAATTTTGTAGGGTGCCAGAAGTTTGTTAATTTCCAAAGGGTGCCGTGACTAAAGAAAGTTTGTGAAACACTGATTTAGAAGATGAAAACCAAACTAAGTTAAGTCTGACACAGAGAAAGGGGCCGATGGCCGGCCAGCCGGTGTTCGTCTTTATTTAAATTTGTGTGTACTTCTAACATGTTCGGTTGGTAAAATGTTGTAAATTCAAATCGGAGTGTCTTCCGTGTCTGGAATGGATGTTTTCTTGAGTCTATAAGGTAACAATAATTTAATAAGATAACCTTGTTTGAAATGGTTTGGCTAAAATAAAAATTTGTCTATACTACTAGGTACTTATAATATACTGACTGGGTTAAATAGAATTGCATTTCTAAAAAAAAGACTAAAATACAATTTTCATTGACTAAAACTAGACTAAATGTCATCAGTTTTCGTCGACTAAAACTAGACGAAAATAGTCATGGATAATTTTGACTAAAATAAGACTAAAATGCTCAGGCTTTTATTTGACTAAAACTTGACTAGACTAAAAAGAGTATGAACGTGACTAAAACTAATAAAAACTAAAATGACAGCTTCACACAAAGACTAAAACTAAAACTAAAATTAAAACAGGCCGCCAAAAACAACACTAGTGCTGTGTTATTTTATGTTTATTAGAGTGTTTTGCTGTTAGCTTGTCAGTTGTGTCTAAGTGCACTTCACATGAGCAGTGCTAATTTGTTTGCCACATTTGCGTTCCAAGCCAGGCTCTTTGCAAAACCATTACTGATGCGATCTTTAGGCAAAATAATATTATGTTGCTTCTTGCGCCTTTTGTGGCACTTTCAAAGTGAAATTTCCAGTTAAATTGGTGTGAAAAGCAATAAAAGTTGGGTAACACTTCAGTATAGGGACCAGTATCACTATTAACTAGTTGCTTATTAGCATGCCGATTATTAACATATTGGCTGTTTATTAGTACTTATAAAGCACATATTCTGCATGAGCATATTCTACATCCCTAATCCTACCCAATACCTAAACTTAACAACTACCTTACTAACTATTAATAAGCAAAAAATTAGGAGTTTATTGAGACAAAAGTTATAATTAATGGCTTGTTAATAGCGAGAATTGGACCTTAAAATAAAGTGTGACCAAAATTTGTTAGTGCCACTAGTATAATTTCAGCTGAAAACCGCAGTGAAATGTATGTATGATGAGCCTTGGTTGTCTATTTCAGTTTCTCAATTTCATGCAGGGCACATAAGTGCTCCGAATCTGAGGTCAGGCGAAAAAGGAAGTGATCAGACTTGAAAACGGACTCATTAAATTCTGGAGGACAGATTCACCCAACACACATTTAATTGGGACATTAATCACAGTTACTCACAGACACCCACTGTTAACCAAGGAGGTTTTCAGAGAAACAGATTTGCATTCACATTAGCAGGAGACAACTGAGGATGTGAAGAGCTAAAAACGATTTCCACATCTCCACGAAAAAATTAGCAAATGTGTTTATAGCATCAAGAAAGGTGAATATATACCATGCGACCAAGAAGAGTTTTATATCAAGGCGTTCAAAGAGGTTTGCATCTAGAGCAATGTTCTTCTTCCTTTAAACAGCCTGTTATTACATTAGAAAAGGATGGAGAGTTTTCTAATTTCCTTTAATTTGTGCATGAAGTTCAGGGATTAATGGTCCTTAAAGTTTTAATATGAAGTAAAATTGTCATATTATACATGGTAATGGAAAAGTATTGCTCAGTTGTATTTCAAAATACTCAGAAAATGAGAGCTCAGAAATGCTTTATTTGACTGACACTAGCATTTATGTCAGTCTTACAGCTTTATAGATGTTAGGAGTAATTGACCCCAGACTGTTGAATTATTTGCAGTTAATGCAAACCCAAATCAGTGGCTTTTACACCTCAGGCATGTATTAATTTTCAATAATTCAACAGCCTTCAGTCAATAATTGTACGTTTACCGCGATTACCACATGTACATGTGCTTATCTCCAAATATTTTCAGAATTTTTGTCGAAAGCATGTGTAAACCACTTATGTCAACAGCAACAGCTGTGTGGTTATAGAAAATAAATCCAAACCATTGTGTCAGTCAAACAGAATAAAGCATTAGACTGTGGTCTAATGAGCAATAATTGTATTAAAATAAACAATTAATCAGCCTCTAATGATGACAAGGCACTTGAAATACTGTCATTCTTTCACCCTGATTGCATGGAAATATTCAATGTATATCTCTTGACTGATGTGCACACATGAAGGGTACAGTTTTCACACTGAGCCAAGAGCTTAATCACATCACATGTGCATTAATTATATTGTTTTTCTCTTTAGCGTTTAAAGACACAGTAGCATATAAATCACTGCATTGACTTCACCTGTCACAACACATTAAAGGTGAAGTGAATGATAGCTGGTAGACGACACAAATCACATCTGATTTCGTCACATTGACCTTTAGATAGAATAGATAGATAGATAGATAGATAGATAGATAGATAGATAGATAGATAGATAGATAGACTGGAGGCCATTCAGTTCCTCCCTTTTATAAAACTTTCCTTTCTTCCTTGTAGTTTTGAATTATTCAGCTTTCTTATAGAAGGTCGGAGGGAAAATGTTCATTAAATATAAACGCAACATTACCATAAAACTGTCATGAGACGTTGAAGTTTGCCTGCTGTTAGTGAGCGCAGTAATGAATGAGTTGATCACTTTTGCGCTTCAGGAACGTGCTAGTACACACACACAAGCTCAGAGAAACATGTGTTGCATTGCATGAAGGCCATTTATCACTGATAATAGCACTGCTGAAGAACAGCAAGGTAAAATAAAAAGGAGTGTGTGCCTCTTTAAAATTGCCTGACATAAATTTTCAGTGAGGGCAAAATGAACGTCAGCGACCATTGGACTCTAAAATTCAAATGGATTTTAAATCCATGAGTATATAAAGAGTAACATAACAGTCTCCTAAATAAATCATTGACTTTCTAAATTGGCCTGTAATTGTAGCTCATTTAGTCGAGGCTTTAGCAGAGCATTTCAAACAGGCCTATTAAGAAGCTCCATCACTCTGAGTCAAATGAGATCTCACTATGTGCATAAAAAAATATTGTGTCAAAGGAAAAAGAAAATGAAAAAGTTGAAAATATGCACTCGTTCTCGCTGTTGTGTGCGAAATGACAGAATTGTCGACAAGAGTTGTGATGTTTTACAAGCGCCACAAACAAACCTTGTGCCTCTATGGCAACAATCTGCTGCTGATGCTAATATGGGGTTAGAAACAGATCAGCGTTTCTACGGAAGTTCAGAACACAGTGTGTCAAGACAAGTAGCTGGTGATCATAGTAATGACAGCAAGCTGTTAATAGCATTAGCAACTGTTAATTGCTTTAATTTATTTTAGTAGAACTTACTTAAACTACAAACATAAACTGCTGTTAACACGATAATTTGCTGCAAAAAATAAATAAAAAATGGATTGTGTTTTGATGCGACTGTGAATCACATGTAAAATAAAATAAAAAGTCTTAATTTTATTGCAGATAATGACAACCTTTTTTTATCTTGTTACTATAATATACTGCAATATATAGTAATGAAAATCTTGACACAATGTATTTTAATAAAAACAACATTAAGTAGTTTCAGTAGACACAATGCATATCTACAAATGTGCTCAAATATAAAAAGTATAATTCCAAATGTACTACATTATTATATTATATTTGTATGTTTAATACAGGTTGAAATATGACCCAAACATTTTTGATTTTGAAATTACACAAAACCCCAATTGAGCTGGTGCTCCAGAAGATATTACAGTAATAAATACTTTAAAGATATTTTGGTCACACTTTATTTTAAGGTCCAATAGTCTCGCTATTAACTAACTATTATCTAAGACTTTTACCTTAGTAAACTCTTATTTACTGCTTATTAATAGTTAGTTGTTAAGTTTAGGTATGGGGTGAATTAAGGGATCTAAAATATGTTAATGCAAATAAGGCATTAATATGTGCTTTATAAGTACTAATAAACAGCCAATGTGCTTGTAATATGCATGCTAGTTAATAGTGAGAATTCCAGTATTTTAATGAAAGATGCAAAAGCTTCTTATAATAATGCACTTGAAGTATGATCTTTATTTTTAAACCAGGCTTCACTAACACCAGCTTTCTTCTCCTCAATTGATCCAGTAATTCATAATCATAATAAAGGCTGACTGAGCTCTGTGAGGCAGTACTGATCTGTGAGTGACTCCCATGAGCACCAAGTGCATTAAATTAGGTAACATTACTGAAGGCAGCAGAGCCCATTCAGTTTCCTCAGTCATTTGAACACTCTTCATCATCCCAGTAATTTACAGAGAAATTAGACATTTTACACATTGTGATTAATGATGATGCTGTTTTTAATATGCAGGTTGACATTTCCGCTTCTCAAGTACGTAAGAGCCAATAACCACCTCCACAGATCTGAGCCCTGAGGTTGAACAAGACATCCTGTTAACATCCGCTCTTATTTATTAGGATTAGCTGTAAACAACAGCAGAGAGAAACAATATGTACAAACCTGACTGAAATCAAAACTCAGGAACAAAAGGATTTGCCTTCAGTCCTGTTAAGATTCAATTATCCAGCTCTTCAGTAAACGAGGCCGAACCGAATAAACCGACTAAATTACCATGACGTACCATAACGCAGGGGAACATGTTTCCATTCTCGGCCCAACGTGACGGCAATAAACACAAGTTTCCCTGCAGGTTTGTCGGCAGTTGACTGAATCTTCATTCTTAGGAAACGTCTGTGGCCAAAAACACAATTCTCCACGTGCCTGTTAAAACCCTGTCTAGCTCAACATGAGCCGCACAGCGCCGGCAGATGAGCCTGTCGCTTCAGTTTGATGAAGAGCGGTGCTAATGCTAGAAGAGCATCTGGCAGCTCCCTCAGTTAGTTTGGAGGAAGAATAAAAATGACTGTCCTGTAAAACTAATGAATTTCACAATCTTTACAAACCACATCTATGGTAAATACACAACATTCAATGTTTAAGAAAGTCCATCAGTGATACTCAAACACTGTTTTGGCTGCCGAATGATTCTAGCTGCCAGCGATTGAAATTTCCTTCATTAAGCAGAATGAGTTAGAGTTTTTTAATTAAACAAAGAGGACCTTAGGGAGAGCGGTGGTTCCTGAAGGGACTAATGGCAGCTTGGCAGCCTGTGGCACTATATAAACTCTCTCTACCTTTACTGTTCTGTCTCTTCCTCCTCTTACATTAATAGACGTTCATGAGTTTCCAGCTACTGATGAAGTTCTGAAGGATCGACACAATGAGGCAGCAGTGGAAAGGCGGGAACACAGAGGTTTGCTCGCGCTTTATTATTATCCACTATTGCAGTAACGGCTCAATAGTCTCAGTGCAGGTCTCATCTTGATGAGCTAAAGGGTTTTCTTCAGTAACGCCTTCAGGCTAAAGGAGAAAAGAGAATTACAGTGCAAGAACTGCATCTGTCAGTAATGAACGTCTTACTGAAGTTGACTGGATCAGGCTTTTCTTTACTATTGTGATGGACGGCTTTTTCAAGATGCTTTCAGGCTGACCAAAAGAAAATCTGTGTTGCCTTTGAGATTTACGTCTTTCCAAATGCCTGGTGCTAAATATCTGTCTTTATGATTGAAAAAAGAATGAATAATTTATTGTTATTGATGCCAAATGGCTGATCGTTTCTGCTCGAGTACTTAGATTCAACTGCTGGTGTAATTACGCAAAACTTAATGCACCATGCAAAGATGAATATCATATTTTGCATACTGCTGATGCATTCCTACAGCTGGTGAATATGACATGATCATGTTAAATGTGATTCATCTGGCATTAGCAGATCAAATATATGAACATTGTCTGGTGATGCTATTTTAATACTCCTTTTTATTTTAAAAAGAAAATTATTTAAATGCAAACAAAAGTAGATATAATGAGATGTTAATAACAATAATTATTAGGGAATAACAATCAATTTGTGCAATTAAATGTGGATTTAATTACTTAATTTTGACCATAGTGAAGCTCTTAGAGATGAAATGTTTCATTTGGAAATCAGATTTTTTTTTTTCATTTTGAATATGTTTTTTGTGCTGAAAATCCAGACTTGGTCTCAACAGGCTTTTATACTCTGGTAGGTGTACTGATAGGTGAACGAGCCCCTGAAATAATGTTGACAGTTACTGTGACAATAAAAAGCAGCACACAAATAAAGCTGAATGAGACTGAATAGTCCAGCGGGTCTCTGTGGGTGTGAAGGACGTTAAATGGATCTGTAATGCAGGTTTCAGGCTCTGATTGACTCGGTGTGTAACAAACAGAACCCACCTCGCCAGGTTGAAGACGTCATCAATCAGACCGGCCCTGTTGCCCACAGAGATGATCTGCCGGCGGAGAACAAGCAGAGACATTTATAATGCAGCAGGAACCATGCAGGAGAGACGGGAGTGATGAGGAGAATGAGGAAACGGACTAATCATCAAAGAAAAGAAACTCAAAAGATGATGGACTGACAGAGGTGGAAGAAAGTTTACCGTTGGGTTGGTCATCAGCTGTTGAATGAGAAGTCTCCAGTTGTGAAGGTCGTAGTTCACTCTGAAGTAGCCCGTTTGATTGATGTTGCCCAGCAACCACGTCTCGCTGCCCATGTGACCCACTCTGTGCGTCTCTATAAATACACGAGTGAAAAAAGAGCATGAAACAAACATTTAATGACACTCCTGACAGCTCACTGTAGCTCGACTCTCACGCATACGAGCAGAAACACTCAGCGCCAAATGACATCTAGACACTCACAGACAGATGTGAATATCATTAGATAACAGAAATTAAAGAATCAAAATATATTTCTCATGAAATATTACAGAAAATTAAACCAGCTGCCCACTGTACTTCATATAGACTGATATATTCTGCCTGACAGTGCACTCACAAAGCTTTTTATTCATATCAATGTTTAAAAATTTCAGCGCATTTATCATCTTTGGAATGAACTCATAAAAGCAGTCCTGCATGAAAATATACATGACGAGACAATGCATTCAGCATTTCGTGGTCTATGCAGGCGGAGAGCAGTGGCTGTAATGGGTCGTAATGGGGTGGGGGTGTGTGTGCGCACGTTCGGTCATCTTGTTAGTGGGGTGCCAGCCAGACCTTGTTGCTTTGTTCATTGATGACCAAGAGGTTGCCTGTTGGGGGGGTATAGGGTGCTTGGTTGGTCCGAGGGGGCGCGGGGTGCGTGGACTGCGAGGTGTTTTGGTGAAGGGGTTGTATGCGTTGGGCGTCCGATGGGGTGAGGCATCCAGCGGCAGCGTGGGGGGGGGGGCGATATTGGGGTGCAAGAGTCAGGCGGTGAGTTAATGCATATACAGTAAATAGGGTCTCTATGTTACAGTCTCTGTTTCTCTGTCTCAGCTGCTGTGGATCTGCATTGTAGCCCTGATGAGGGCTGTTTTTAAAGCAAGGTGAGCTGAAAATGGAGGCTGTTAAACGGTCTCGCAATCAGAGGAACTCTGAGCTCTGAGTCACACGGATCACTTGCAGACCAAATTCAATTCCGGCTCTTGGAATTTGACTCGCTGTGGCTCCATCCGATGAAAATCCACCTCGTTCTCCCAATGGAGAGGAAAGGAATGGAACAGAATTGAATTTAATGATGGTGGACGTGGAGCTGCTGCATGAATGTGTGACTCAGAGATGAATAGTATGTTGAATGTGTTGTAAAAGGACATTAACATTAAAGCACTCTCAAGAGCTGATTTACTTCAATTTAATGAGGAAATCCAATTCAATTTGTACTTTCATCTGTATTTTTATGTGTCGCTGGTTGATATGACAGCAGTTGTGGACTTCATAAGTCAACACTCTGACACTCAATTACCTGTTCAGATCTAAAAATGTACTTAACAGAATTCAATTCACACATACAATGACAATTACATTTTTTTCCCCCATTTATTCTAACTAAAAAATTGCCTGGGAATACTGACAATATAATGGAAGAAAATCCTTATTAAAACAATGTTTGGCATAATCTTTTTTTCTCTCTCTCTCTCTAATCATTTATCTTGTTTGTAGAGTTGCTATACTACGTACTACGTAATATCGTACTATTAATAACAATAATAAACTTATTAATTATTAATAATAATGATAAATAATAGTAAAACTTATTAGTAATGTGCAATAGTATGCATTATATATGATGATTATTAGAGTAGTATTAGTAGTAGTGAGTAGTAGTGAGGTAGTATAGTTTCTTGTTGTTTTTTTTTGTTTTGTCTGGGCAATCAGTGCCCATACGGGTTCTGTAAAATCCTGTGGTGGAAATTATGTATCGAGTAGGGGTTCTCTTATTGTGTTGTCAGCTCAGTATTCACTCAATCTTGCCTGGATCTTTTTACCTCTTATGAACAGTCCGGAAAAATTAGGGGTCAGGGAGCGTGAACATTTAGTCATGCATTGGCCAACGTAGGACATGGCGTTATACTAATAATGTCATGACATTTGGTAAAAAACTACTTTTTAACCTGTGGTCAAGCTAAGTGTGTTTTTAAACATTTTTGGAAAAGCAAACGGATTAAGATGGTGTAGCACGTATGTGGTATTATTGGGTTAGTGTATTTTAGTCTGGGTGGTACAAGTAAACCATTGTGAGCATGTGAAGTGGTACCGTGTTTTAGTTTGGAGGACGCCGCAGACATGTCTCTGGTTGTGAGTTGTTACCGTGTGGAGGGTGTCCCACGCGAGTGCGTCAGCGGATTGGGTGTGGCGCACGGTAAGCGATAATAGACAAAGAGAGAAGTAACAGCTGAAACGCTGTCTATTTGATCTCAGGGGTGTCAATGTCACTGGCCGGGGCAGATGAGGTCCGTACTGTAGACGCGATAACTGTCTCACACATGAGTGGTATCTGCGCCACGTGCTTAATGGGATTTTGGGAGTTAATTTTGTGTGCATTCCTCGCTGTCGCTTGGCCCCAACAGGCACAGTGACAAGTCAGAATGATGCAGCTGTGTGTTGTGAAGCTGGCAGAAGGCCGCGCGAGTGTCAAAGCTCAAAGAAGCGGTCATCTTTCATTCTGTTCCGCAAGTGTGCTATCGTCTCTTTCACACACAGAGGACACAGGACAGCACTTGTGTAAGGCACTCGTCAGCCGCGAGGGTCGTCTGTCTGTTCTGTGGTCGCCAGACCGGGGGTCATTGTTGGATGGCGATTCATCTGTAGTGTGTGCTTCAGGTGTTAGTGTGTGTGTAAGAACGATCCCTAGGTTATGAGTGCACATCCGTAAAAGCCTGTCTGCAGCTGCCACATGGATGGCCCGCCCCGCTGTCAGCTGTGCAGAATGGCTGAGACACCGGTGGACGTGGGCTGCTGTCGGTCCGCGTAAATTACCCCAGACGAAAGAGCACAGCAGTGCCGCCCACATCATAAGGGGGGCTGGAACGTTACCTGTAACATTAACGATCTAATGCAAGACAGAATTCATTTAAACAAGCTCCAACAACTACGTAACTTCACTTGAACAAGTGGTGTCCGCCCTTTCGCTCGTCTGACAAAGCTGTATTGTCACTGACTGAGTAAAGTTGTTTTAAGTTTATAGAACATCAGGATAGTAAGGCCGCACCAGGGGTAAGAATATGTATTTAGTATACACTTAGTTGTAGTAAAAGGAAACTGAATATGTTTATGTAAACAAAATAAACATAGCTATGGGTAACCAGTATTTGTTGAAGTGATTGTAATAACAGTAATTAACTTTTAATTATGCAAAACATATTACTTTATTGTACAGTATTGTGGTGTCAGTAAGTACGGGTAGGCCTTTTGGTCGTCCTGATGGTGACTTTTGTCACCCCAAACAAACCAAACTACTTTGTATTTATTGTTTCCCATGATGTATCATTAATAAACCGACTGCAATAAAAGCAATCGTGGGCGGCAGTGAAAAGCACAGTGTTGCCCTTAAGTGTGGATTATCAACCCCATTGTACTCTCTTCAGTGCCCTGATAAGAAATGATAGAAATAACACATAATGTTGTTTTCATTCTATCATAGAAAATAGTCCAATGAAGTGGGGGGGGTCGTTGTGTTAAATGGGGGGTGAGGGGCATATCAGCGGGGGGGGGGGGGTCATATTAAAGTGGGCTAAAATGTTTTTACAACAATACATCTTTGCTTGTTGTCCAGTTTTGCCTTTGGTTAGGCAGAATTACATTTTAAGACTTACTCTTGGGCTTACCCTAAATGTCTTGCGGGTTTAGCGACCTTGCCTTAACTTAGCAGACTGCTAACTGCTAAAGAAGCTTTTGTGTTGCTTGTGAGCTAGAACAAGGACATTGTGATAAGTGCAATGTTTTATCTGTAAGGGCACCATGCTAAAAAACCCGCTGTTGAAAAAAACACATAATTCTGTTAGGTAATGTTTGACGCTGGGATGGCTGGTTTTTAAGCTGGTCCTTTGCTGGTGGTTAGTGCTTGGTCGCTGTGGCTTGTGGTGGGTTAAACTGGTCCCTTTTGCTGGTTAAGGCTGTCCTTTGCTGTTGTATGCTGGGTCTTTTGCGATGGGTGTCATTCTGGGGGTCATGTTTGCTGGTTTATGCGGCCTTTGCGCAGCACAGTGACCACATAAACCACAAAAAGTGACCAGCATAAACCAGCAAAGGCCCAGTTTAAACCAGCAAAGGACTGCATCATACCGTGCAAAGGGTGTGCCACTTAAACAGGCATCCCAGCTGGCAAAGACATACCTACCAGCAGATGCTGTTTGTTGTTCAACAGGGAGGTTTTATGCTGAGGTGATGTTGTAGAGAATATAAACAACTTAGCACTTGAAGGCACACATTAATTTTCATATTGCAGCTGCTGGGTGGAGCTGGGGTACTGGGGACGTGCAGTTACTCCTGTGAATTATTTTACAGGTGGATCTGAGCCTTACAGAGTCCTATTTTGCAGGTATGTGTAGGTCTGCTTGAGGCTGGTGTGTAACTTTGTCAAACTAACTTGTGACTGGAGGTTCAGGGTCACATGGTGATGATCAGATATTCACAATGAAAGAATATCATTAAGATTCTGGCAATAAAAATGTCACATACTAGTGTTACAGTGAAGAAAATGTTCTTGCTCAGTAATGGCTTCTATGATCCTTGAGGAGAAATTTGGTATGACTGCAATAATACAGAGCACACAAAACAGATATACAGTAGTATATATACACTCAACGTATGCTTAAACGGTTTAGAGTTGGAAACATTATGCAGTGCGGTAATGTATTCAAGTGGCATCACTGGAATGTGTCTTGACAGTTAACAGTGCAAAACACACACATCTGAAATGCAATGAAACTAACTGTGAACATGCATCAGTTTGAACGCCACTGGGAACATGAATAAAGTAGAAAAATCTGTAGATCTAGACCGTCTTTCATAGCAGGGATAAACAGACAGCAGCAATGTTTAAAGTAATGAATGGCCAATTTTCTTTAGAGTACATTGAAAAACAACAAGGAAAAAACAGATTTCAGATTGCTTCAAGACATGTTAGCACTTTTGCTACAAATGCAATGTGATGAAATTAGATCCCATTTTTATACCTAAATTCAAGTCTGATCACTTGTGATTGGATCACTTTAATAATATGAGGTGTAAATGTGTCAGTTCAAGTAAATTCCCAAATAATTATTAGACTTCACCACCTCCACGCTTTACAGCTGAATGAATCCCTGGCGTTGCAGAAATCCACCACCACCTCTTTGTTTAGCTGCATGTTGCTCTCTGCAGGGTCAATAGATTTTCTCAATATCCAACAAACCTTAGTCTTTCTTCTCTAACTCATCCAGCAGAACATCTTCATCTTCTTTTGTCCAGCTCATGGTCTCAGTGGTTTCAAACCATTGCTGGATGATTGACTGAAAGTCTAAAGCAAGTCTAGACAATGAAAAATGTAACACAGAAGCTCAAGCTCAACACAAACTCCAGCATGTGTGAAACCATGGAAGGTTTCAAATGAAAACACTTGTGTTTTTTCCTCTCTTCTGTGCAGCTGGTGTTGGATAAAAGTGTTGTGAGGATCTATCGCACATGTTGAGCCACAAAAGCCCTCAGTGACTCATTATAGACTGCAAAAGCCAGCCGTCCCTAAAGAGAGCCTGAGATATTATCACACCCGCACTGAGAGACAGTGAGACTGAGACCTCACAACCAATGAAGAAAAGAGAGAGAGGATGCTGGTTAATCACAGTGAATTTTAAATGTAGACACATCACAGCTGTTACTCTTTTTCAGTAGTGATAAAATGTTGAGGGCTTAGGAATTGCAAATACTGTATATATATATAAATTTTTTGCTTTTAGTCATATATTCTTGTCCATTAAGAGCAACTGACCCTCAGCTAACAAGCATTGCTTCTTTCCATAAATATAATGAGATGACTGTACCCGTCTGCTGCAGAGACTGAAATTTTTATTAATGTTTTAGCTAAAGCTCTGGGCCATAACACAAAGTTCCAGTTCCTGAGGGATGTAAATAACGATGATGATAACAGACGCTTCCATAAATGAACATAAACATGAGCCACCACATTACCAGCCTGTGGAGAACTTTAATTTTCTTTTGCTATCTTCTCTTGTTCAATCCCACTGATGAACAGAGTTTCATGTAAATGTATCAGTGTGTGGTTTCATCTGAACACACACAGATGCTTCTATTATCACTGGAATTCATACGTATTGTTATCAGCGCTCTTCTAGCACAGAATCTCTCTCTATAGTGCCTTACAAACATACACGTTTAAATACTGTTTCCCAGCAGGATCATATTGCTTCATTTTATGCATAATATCTTCCTGACTGTGCTATAGTTTCCTCTGTGATATACTGTAAACTTTCAGTCTACTGTTTACAGCTGTTTCTGCTGAAATTAAAAGTTGCTATCATTGTTTTATTATCTAGTTTCAGTCACTTTTCACAGAATCCTCATTTCGGCTTATTCAGGCATAATTAAGACACATTAAATAATGCAAATCATCTTATGAATGATTTGAGGTGTGAGTCACCAGCAGCCTGAAAGGATTTCGTCCATTGCTGTCAGTTTTCCAACTGACACAAATCCCTAATGATCCAATCCATTCCCCACAGCCGAGACTGATGTAACCAAATAATCCAGGCTGCTCTTCTCATATTAGATGACTAAAGTTTGACATTTATGAAGAAAATGTGGTGCGTGCCTGTGTAAAGTTCACTGCTACGATGCTAGGCTGCTGTGACGGTTGACAGGGTGCTGTTATGTGTTTGCTAAGGTGTCCCCTTGAAAAAACCGCATCTGCTGTTAGTATGTTTTGACTCTGGATCTGGTTTAAGCTGGTCCTTTGCTGGTTAGGGCTGGTCCCTTTGATGTTTTAAGCTGGTCCTTTGCTGGTTTATGCTGGTCCTTTGATGGTTTACGCTGGTCCTTTGCTGGTTTATGCTGGTCCTTTGCTGGGTTTTGCTGGTCCTTTTGCTGGTTTATGCTGGTCATCTGCTGGCAAAGGACCAGCATAAACCAGCAAAGGACCAGCTTAAACCAGCATCCCAGCGTCAAAACATACCTAACCAGCATATGCTGTTTTTTTCAACAGGGATGAACTTTAATGAGACGCCAGTGGACATGAAACACACTGAATGGGTTTGAAATACAATAAACTGACCTTCTCTGTTTTCCTTTTGTTGCTGCCAATGTTTCTGTCAGCACATTTTACTAGGCTGGCTTAAAGCCTCAAGTGAGGTGTTACACTGCATTTACAAAGGTGCCAAATCCCCTGCATTCTGGCAGGTTGTCTGGTACTCAGCTGAAAACCCGCCTGAGGGGCAAAGCAGGAAAGAGACGCCCCCTACTCGCAACACGGCTTTGCTATTGATTCCTGGAGCAGTTCTGCTTCTGAACGCCTCTGCAGAAGACCGTTGCACTCAGAAAACACGTTCATGTAGGAGGAGACGTTCAAAAGAAGGTGGCTGTGTCTGCTCTGAACAAATGAACTCCGGAAAGAAGTGAACATACAGATTTCTACCTGTATGTTTCATATTTATGACACCAGATGGCTTGATGTGGAGAGTTAGCCTAGCCGCGTAAAAGCAAGGAGATTAAATTGATTATTTGCAGATGATAAATCAGATGATGACAGAAATGCTGCTATAGCCTCACTAGTTTTATTATTTTCTCCTATTTCTAAGTAATATATTGCATTTTAACCACTTTTAGTCAAAAAATATTGCAAACAGATTACATGCTCAGGAGCTCATGTTCTCAAATTGCAGGTGTTTAGCACTGATATTGTTCTCAACTTAAGAAACTTTGTCACTATCTAAAAAATAACAATATTGCCTAACAACACACTCCACACACTCAAACTGACAGTACAGCATTAAAATTCAATTCTTGACTCAATTCTTGTGCTGCTAACAGTGTCTGATCCAAAACAAAAGGAGGATTTCTAAAATGGATCAGAGGCAGTATTGAATTATTCATCTCACTCTAACGAAGAATTAAACTAATCTATCTGCCAGTGACACATGCAGTTTTCCGTGACGACGCAGACGAGTGCCAAACAGCATGTGGCAGTGACGGGTTAGCATGGGTCGCTAATAATAAATTAAATGCTCAGTTAATAGCAGCTTGATAGCTTGTGTGTGTGAACATGTTGTGAAATATGATTCATAGAAAGAGAATTGTGTTATTCCTTACTGTCCTGCTGAAAACATCTTGAACCAGCCTAAGATAGTTTGCTGGTTTTAGCTGAATGGCCAGTGAAAACCAGCAAACCATTTTAGGCTGGTTAAAGCTGTTTTTCTTAGCAGGATCAATAAAGGCAGACATCTAAAGGTATGCTAAGCAGTAAACTGTTCACATCCCTCGGATAAGTGAGGAAATCATTTGGGTCTTCATGCTGTTGTCGGGCGCTAGGCTAGTCTTTAGCTGTCTAGCTGTGCTCATAATCTCCAGATGGTCTATTCTTCTGTATTTCTTCTAAAATAACTTAATATTTAATCTCATTTTTAATCTAAATAGTTTCTTCTTCTCATCAGCTGCAGAACTACTAGGATCTTTTTTCAGTCTGAGCTTGATCTAATCACAGGAAACTATCAGTGAATTCTGGGAGGAGAATCACTGACTGTGGGATTTTTTCATTATTCAGCATTGCAGTGTTTGGCAAACGTACAGGCCTCTGCTCCACATATTATTGTGGATTTTCTGCAACAATGTATGAGCTCATGGAGAATCAATGTCAAGTGGTCAGTTGACTGATGGTGTTTCATTTTCATGTAACAACCTGTCACGATTGACATATGGCAGACTACCTTTTGTTGAACAGCTCAGGATTCTGGATCTTGGCGTCGGTGTCATAGACGAAGTGCTCTTGTGAGATGGTGACACTGTTGTCAAGACTGTCGTTCTTGCTGATGGTGACGACAGGGTAACCCATCTGCAGCGTCCAGCGGTCCATGACCTGCGTGATGTTGATGTCCTTTCCCTCCCGCTGCATGGCCTTTGACACAATATATATACATCAAAATACATCATACATATACAGATTGCCAGAGTAAAAGGTGCCGAGCAAATAGATAGTGTCTGAAAGTGTAAGTGGATTGAGTTTTGTTGGTTTATATTAGTTATGTTGGTTATGGTGGGTGGTGTAAAAGCTTGAAAATAATGTACTACTTAAACTAAACCTGATGCTAAACCTAAGTGATAGTGTTGGCAAAAGCAAACATTAAAAACAGATTTGTTGAAGCAGCCATGCGATTTTAGCTTGCTTCTACAAGTCTTTAATTAGAGTATGTGTATTTGTGTTTCACAAGACACATCACAACTGCAGCGCTGTACCAGGTGAGCTACCGAGCAAGTTTACTGTGAAAGAAAAGTGGCACATATGGAGTCCTGTATGTGATACAAATGTCAAAGTGTATTAGCTTACAGATCATGCACTATGGTAAAAGTGTTTTAAGGTCATAACATAGTATTGTGTAAGACTTTGTTATTTGATAACCCGCCCCTAATCATAATTTTGTGTGAAAAGGAATAAAAACCACTAGTGTTCATTTCAGTTGGAAACGCAAAAAAAAACAAAAAAGTGAATTGTATGTATGAAGTTTTACAAAAATGTAGGTAGAGGTACGATTTTCCAATGAGCATAGGGTGAAATAAGAACCCATTCAGGACTTTTAATTAAAAACTCTTAGTGAATAGAAAGGTGATTAAACTTCACCGTTCTCTTAAACCGCATACGCAGAAACATCACAAGGCAATTTCCAGTTATCTAATCTCTCTATACAAGAGCAACGCTTGTAAAAGAGCAGAATTAGATTTATAAGTCTGATTTCTTCAGAGGAAGCTGCTCCTCCTATTTTAAAGAAGTAAAACATAAAATTGGATCTCACGGCTCATTAATGTGGAAAGCTCGTAATGTGACTGAGTTTTGTCCCTGAAGGAAATATATTGCCTACATGGCTCCTCCTTATTCTTTGAAAATGCTACTATAAATGGTTCAGCACGGTGGACAACTGGCAGTTTTCTGTATGAATTGTTTTCAAACGCTATCTGTATGTTTGAGTAACATTTTAATGTTTTATGGAGTATCCATTTTATTCACAGAGTATGTGACTGAAAAAAACATTGGAAACACATTTAGAAAGTATTCAAAATATAATTAAATAATCTTTAGCCTCTTTGTTAGCATGCATGTAAAGTCAGTATTTTGAGATTTCATTTCAGTCTTAACGTAGCTGTCTGTAGACAGTGAGTCTTTGGCTTCACAGATATTTTCCATCATTTTATTTCACCGCATTTTAAAGAGGTGCAGCATTTCATGTTTACTGGGGTCAATCGGTAGTTTCTTTAAAAATTGGTTGTAAACCGGTGGAGATTTATAATGTTTCTGCACAGAGTCAGTGTGTTGTGGAGACCCGTGGGATTGGAAGGGGAATGTGGTGGCAGAAACAAAAGTGCTCTGTCAGGCTCTCTTGCATTTTGCAAACATCAACTTGACTAGATCATTCGAGCATGTGCAACTCCCCTTCTCCAGTGTAACTGGGAAACTCTTGCTTATAACAGATGATTCTGACCATATGAGTATTCAAATCTGAGACTAACCAAGCTTGCATGAGATGACTCGGCTATTATAGAAAACGCTGAGACCAGACGACTTCTCACAGCTCTCAATGACTCATGGTTTGTTTACCGTGTGAATACAGAAGAGGCTCTGCAGAGGCTGATGACGGCACCTGATGTTCCTACATTATGAATAATTTTCTTTAGGACAGCTTTCAGGAAGCTACTGTACCTTTGCCCTGGCGTATATAATTAAAGGAAGTGAAGGCCGGTCCGGCGATGGGTCGTGAGTTGACAAAGGGCTTTGTGGGCTCTAAGCACTGCCAGATTATTGCAGCAAATTGGATTTCATGAATAGCTAATGAACACAGCGCATATCAGTATTCATTAGATGATGGGCTGTCATGGACTGTTAATGTAGCTAAATTCGTCAGTGCCTGACAAACACGGCCACTGAGAGGATACGGAGGTCCAGGTCTGGCCCTTTCACATAAATTCACCTTTAAATCCGTTCTGTTTTGAAAGAGAAAATGAAGAAGCGGCTCCCATCAGCCGGCATTTGGGAGAGTGATGTGAATGACAAAACGCTTCATACGACGCTGATAAAATGTCCTGCTGTTCCATTACAAACTATAATAACTTTGAGATTACACTTGAAAGTAATCTCATTAAAGTCATGACACTTTGTGAGATGAGCGAGAGGGGACTTGCTGAGAGTCCTCTGGTTTTAAAAGCACATCTCTGTGCTTTGAGCTGATGACTTGAACCCAATGCTTAACTTCACTGTGATTATAGCTGTTGGCTACGACCGTTTACTTCACAGGTGATAGCAGTTCCTTTCGCTCCTACTTTTAGTGTCTTAATCTTTTTTGTTTTTTTCATATTAGATAGCTATGGTTTTAAAATAAGTCTGTATTATGTATAACTGCACTCCACAGGTGAGCCAGCATATTAGAGTCCTGTTGCACCACGCATACAGCCTCGGTTAATATTGTTATCTGACCAATTACGTTGCATTTTGTCACTGTGAGATACCTCCATCCATGAAGGTGTTCTGTTAATGTGCAGAAAATGGCGCATAAAGAAACAAAAGACAATGTTAGCATTTGCTTTGCATATGTGTGCAAAACTTCTCATCGCAATAAAAAAGATCTCGTAGGCTCCCCTCATCGTGTTAAACAACGTAAGATTTATAATAGTAGCCTGTACGTACATATCGAGTCTTGAGGTCGCCGCACAGGTACTTTTAGGAAAGAATGTTAGGCAGTACAGACTTTGCACTCAATACGCATTGCGCATTTGTTGAACACCGATACAACGCAGTGCTACAGGGAAAGTTAGTGTAGACACACAGTTCACGACGTGTGTCGAAGACCGCATCGACAGGGTCCGCGGTCTAGTCGCGCGACTGCCACGAAACTAAACCTACAGGTACATTGACTACTGTGTTGGCACACAACAAACAGGCTTGACAACTGTAACGCAACGGATGTACACAAATAACAGATGTGGTTTCTGTCAGGAGGGGAGCACTCGTGCCAAACCTAATAAGAACAAAATTTTTGTGCTACAAGTACACTGGTAACATTTCACAGGCGACCATAAGTGTCCACACACAATTCGCTTCGAGAGCTAATTCAGCAGTGATTATTAAGTCTACAATTCCCACACTTGGAAGCTACACCTGAGACAATGAGAGAGAGGGAGCACAGGCAAAGGAGGAAAGAGGAGAAGCAGGAAAAAAGAGCAGAAGAGAGAGAGAGAAAGGCCGGGCAAACGAGGGGGCCATGGGGAGCCTCCCCACAAGCAAAGGCGGAAACAATGTCTTTTACTATTTTATCGAACCTAACAAAAAAAACTTGTCCACTTATTCACTTCACTAATCGGAGTCGATAAGATCAACAATTGTATAAGTTATGAATCCAAACAGCAGCACAACCTTTTATTACATATCTGTGAACATTTGCATTTAGCAGGTTTCATGGTCAAGTATCATGGATCAATATTTATCCCCCTGCCGTTATGCATACATCGTTTCCATTCTAATGCAACCACAATTTTAAAGCGAGACTACAAACACCACCCACCTCCACAACTCGTTCCCATGCATTTCCATAAACCCTTGTGCTTGAATGTAGTAGTGTGTATGCTAAATTGATGATGTGCAGTTATATAATGGCCTCTGACCTATATGCAGCGCATGAATCTCTGAACACCTGCCTGCAGGAGATGCACTGGGTGAATTAAAGTAGGTTGAACACACACAATTTCACTCGTCGCTGAACACTGACTGACCCCAGCGCTGATTCCTGCTCGTGGATGGAGGTCTCACACCTAGAAGATGCGTAAAGTCTCACCTCTGAGAATTTGTTCCACAAGTCATCTCTTGCTGCGTTCCCGTACATGTGCGTCATCAAGTAATCCTGCAAACAGACAGAGACGGAGATCAATATTGGAAGAGAAATAAATTGGACTTGGATGGAAACGGTGAACTTGGGAATCCAAATAAGCCCAAACAATAACATTACTAATTCTCTCAATTCAAGCTGAACGTATGCAAATTAGCAGCAGATGTCTGGGTGTGATTGGCTGTCAGTTCAAGGAGGACCACAAGGAGGCCAATTAGAGGCTGATTATGTTGTTCGAGTCGATGCTGCATCAGCATGTCACTGAACTGAATGAGTAACATACAAATCAGCAACATGATTTCTTTCAAGACATAAAAGATGGTCAATTGTTCACATTAAAATAAACACCTTAAGTTTTGAAAAAATAACAGAATAGAGTAAAAACTTCAATACTCTTACAAAAAAAGTACTGTACTAGTATATACTAATCATATTAATGATTAGGGGCGCCGCTATGGTTTGTGGGCATCATACAGGGCCTTTATGACATCATACAGGGCCATACTTGGAAAAAAAAAACTTTCCGAAATTAATACGAACCCTGAAGGAGCGTATTTGGCACATAAATACTCTTGTCATACGTCCAACTCGTTTTTTGAGACTTTGGTAATGTTTAGCACAAGAATCCAATTCTTCAGCAGGGTAAATAAGTCAGAACGCACGATATAGCATTAGACATCCTCTTTAATGTATTCTATTACAAGTGCCTTGACATCAACATGGACAAATCTGCATAGAAAAGTGGATGTAATATCTGTATTGTGGTGTATTATTGAAGCTAAGACAACGGTGGGTGTTCATTTCACTGCTAACAGACTTTAATCTGTTAAACGCCAAACGCTACATTATCAGTGTGTCTGTTCTGCCCTGCAGTCTCAGTGATACAGGTGGTGGGCGACATAAAGAAGGAGTCTGATCTTGGAGACCACATTTACATGCATCTGATAAGAACATCTGGTGGGAAGCCTCTTGGCTGCTGTATACGAGATTCCTCGATAACTCTTGAGTGACCGTGAGTGATAAACCCGTCAACTGTAATCCGCTTCCTGTTGCTGGAGTCAAGAGAACATGCTGACAAAAAACTGCATGTTCCCTGCTAAAACTGGTGCATGTCTTCTGTAGAAGACAAATGGAGATATTTTGCAGAATGTCCAGGCTGCTCTTTTCAATACGCCAAAAATATAGCCTATATTAATGCATTTAAACTCTTCTTAAGTCATAAGCTATCTTTGTGTGATAAACCGACCAAAAAGGTCTGTTTTTTAATTTAAAACAACAATACCAGTACTCAATACCATTATTGCAGACACACTTCACTGGCTCTTAAAGAGGGGTAGAGTTTAAGTGAATAACTGGAAAAAAAAGTGTGAGCAGATGATGGCAGGGTTTTCATTTTGGGATGAACTATTCCTTTAATAAGGTCATTATTTCAGCCTTTGCTTCATGAATCAAATCAAAACGGACACTTGTTGAAACATGAACAGGCGTCATGCTGAGAGGTCTGTGCAAATTGCATTGGGATCCTGAAAACGTGACCCAGTCCAGCTGGCCTTCATCTCTCTACATGCTCTGCTGAGCTTTCAGAGAATCTGGGATTTGAGTCTGGAGCAGAAACAGATTCATGTTACCATCCTGATGAATCTGTTTTAAACCAGATCAATCCCTCTTCCTCTCTCTCTCTCTCCTCCATCAGAGTTAATGCCCTGAAGCGAAGTGACCATGTGGTCCAATCTCGCCTCTGATAGGGCTGTCACAGTGTGTTGACATTATTTTGACACTGATGTGTTCTGCTGACTGCCAAAGCAAGATAGAAGGAGTAAAACTAAATCTAGTTGCCATATCAGTCCCAGTCAGTCAGTCAGTAAGATGCAAAAGAGTGATATACTGTATATATATATTTTAGATGAACTCAAATGTAAATATAATATTTATGTTAAATATACTGTATAATAAATACACAATGAACATGTTTTCTCTTTTGAATTAAAGTTCATTTTCAATTATTATTATTATATTATTATTCTGATTTACAATTGGAATTAATTAATAATTCACAATAATGCATTTTTTGTGGCTTAAAATAAAACATTTCAAAGTAGTGTAACCATTCTGAAACTACCAACTAACTAAATAAATGCTAATAGACTGAAATCCTTCAGAAAAACCTTACTATGAATTTGTATTGTTATTATTATGAGTACTTGACACTGATTGATCAATTGCTGCATTCTGTGATTGTGTAAGGACATTTCATTCTATATTTGACCACTGTCCCTGCAATCCAGTCTCACTCAGTAGGTAGAAATTGCATGCTGAATGTGATTGTTGCAGTATGAAATACCTACTCTGCTCATTTGCATGGATTTGCATGGCAGCGAGGGACCACTCAGAGCCATTTTATGTTGGTGTTGACATTTTCCAGTCTGCTTGGCCTAAAATTGTGTATTTTAATGACTGTGTTGCTACCCACCACTGTTTAGTGACCAAAAGCTCTTACAGAGAGACAGGAAACAGACAATCCTATCAGCTGTCTACTGTTTACACATATTTTGTAACGTGATGCTCTAATAAGACTAAATAATACCACATACAAATATTGGGTAAAATAGTCAATTTTAATTCTGACGACTTTTTTTTTATTATTGTTTTAACTATTTAATGCAATTGTAATGATTGAGGTGGATCAGACACATGATTATATTTAACAAATAGTGGACAATACCCCTTCCCAACCAGCAAAAAAATGTGGTAGGGAGAACCAGGCCTCTGGTTACCGTGGTAACAAAGACACACATCAAGATAAGATTGTTTTACAACTCAAAGGAATGTAGAATTTTCACTCTAAATTCACTTTGAAACAGACATGTACCCAATTTTCCCCATCTCATTATTTTTCCTCTTTTAGTGTTTTGCTTATGTATTGATACGAACTCTTTTAAATGAATATTTTAGAATTGCATACTATTGTTAACAGAGATCACAGGTATGCCATGTTTGATATATTTCGGCTGTATTTTTAATGGTCTAAATGTTCATTTATATTATATGTTGATACCTATGGAAGGTATTAGTGTTACCAGAATCTTTAATAGTTTCTTCATCAACATCCAATCAAAGTCCATATGCAAAACATATGCCTGAGGACAAAGGGTCGTAAACTTTCCCTCAGAAGGTACACTTTCTCATTGGCTCACTCGCCTCCTGAAGGGTGGGACATCCTCACAGTTTAAAAGATCACAGGATCAGAGTTATTCAGAAGAAGTTTTCAGATGCCGAAACTCCAGGGCAAGATGCAAAGCTAAGAGTCCTCAAGAACCCAACCTAAGCTTGTGCCAGGCTTCGGCCTTGACTTTTTCCATTCAAGATTCTCTGACTCAAACTGGCTCTTTTCCATCAACCAACTCCAGCAAAGATCAACTTGAGCCTTCAGATTGCATCAGGACTCTCTTTCAGACAGACAAGACGTGCAAGTATCAAACTTAGTCTTATTAATTGATACATTAAGTATCAGTTACACCTTATTACAAAGGTGTGTTTGAACTAATAACTGATGTTTTCCTTCATCTGTAGTTTTTGGTAATTTTTACCATACTTCATGCTTTACTTTCTTTTCTCTTTACTTGCCTATTCCGAAAACTGTCTGCGTGTCTGTGGTGTGTTTTGTGTGTGTGTGTTAAGACTAGTTTCAAGTGTGTTGACGTAGTTTCATCCAGTCTTACTTGTATTACACTTGAGGTTGTTCATTGTTTGCTCATCACTGGAGTCCCTTAACCCAAGATTTTTGCTACATGCTCTGAGTAAGATTGTACAATAAGAAAGTTATTTTGGTCATTGAACTCATATCACCGCCTTTGCCAGTGGTGTGATATTCTTAGTGATACAGACTCTACACCTCCAAAAAAACACATAATAATTATTATTATTATTATTTAATTATTTATTGGCCAAATTAAGATTTTAAAAATTAAGCTTAATAAAGATGCACCTTATTAATCTTATTGATGGTCATTTCACTTTTTTCTGTTTACATCGGCAGCTTGGAACAGATCTAAAGATTCACTTCATAACTCAACAGATTCCAGTGGGATGGCTGTGTGTGTAATTAATTTACTCTAATTAGCAATGGCTAGTTACTCCTCTGGCACTCTCCAGGAGAGAATAATATCCTGAACGTTCCTTCATCAGATATTATAACCACATTCGGTTTTGGTTTCTGATTCTGCAAAGTCAAATTATATACAAAGGCAGACAAAAGATTGATCGCTTTCGATATGTAAATCCCCCGAAGCTAAAACACCAGTTTTCTGCAAGAGCCTTCACCACAACAGTCAAAGCAGATCATAAATAATTAATTATTCATCCAACTAAATGAGTTCCCTCAAAAGTAATACAAGAAGAAATATGTCTACAATTTTCTTGCATATGAAAGTAATTTTGAGGCAATGGAGGTAGATTGTTTGGTGAGGTGCTGTGTTTACCTATTCTTCCCATCAATCACTCAGAGACAGACAGAGATACTGAAAGTTCCCATAAGAGAGAGACAGAAAACGTCTCAGGTTACTTATGTAACCATGGTTTCCTGAGTAGGGAACGAGACACTGCGTCCTCTAGGGGTCGCTATGGGGAATGCCTTGTCGTGACCCGTGTCCTGACAGCATCACATGAAAAACACCACTTGTTGGGCCGGCAACAGCCATGACGTCCTACCGTTGCACTATAGTATAAATAGGCACCGGAGCACACATCATTGCACTTCTTCGTCTGAAGCTTGACATCCCAAAGCATTGCGAAGAAACCTAGAAGGACTCAGTGGTCTGTTCCTACTCATAACCATGGGGGGGTTTTTTTTTTTACATAATTAACCTGAGATTTGTTCCTTTTCATGGGAACTTCGAACTGTGTCCTCTATGGGTCGCTATGGGGAACGGTATACCCCCGCCACCATGCTGAGGGGAGTGCATGCCAGAACCATGGCGAGTACTAAGTACCAATTCTACCATATTGCCATGGGAGTTGCCCATGGGATGTTAGACGGCTGTCAGTGACGTTTATTCCCTACGGCCAAAGGCCTAGGATATATACCCCAAAATACTTACCTGTTAGGTCCAGACTCCTGGGCCCGGGGTAGAGCTTAAGGCTTGGAATCAGGAATAGATTCCGTTAAGGGAATACGACCAAGAGCCTAGAAATCATACTATTCTGGGCCCGTGTCACACTTCGCAGGGCTAACCTGCCGTTCCTCTTTGCTATGTGCTGAGGAACTGTCCTCAACAGACCTTAGTAGCAACACACCTTTAAGTAGTTATCCCAGAGGATAGGAGGAGTTGGTGCCAAGGCGAACCGGGTTTTTAAAACACACTCGAAAGACGGCTTGGAATAGGCAAAAGTCTTTTGCGCTTAGCTCTTACCCTGCAGACTTTTTAGAAAAGTGGACCCGAAAAGCAAAACGTGCACACTTACCACTATGTGGATTTCAAAAAGTGCGCAAAGCCTCCGTGCACACACTTGAATACCGTTCTGGGGTTCTCGTGGCACCTGAAGAGCAGCCCATAGATAGAAATAGCGTATCCCCAAACGCTATGTATAAGGCTATAATGCTGGAGTGGCTAGCTGTAAATCTGTAGCTGAGGGGGCAAACATCCAGCTTTCAATTGAGAGGGAGCTCGACCTACAGCATGTTCTAATGGTGGAACAGCTAGCAGTTATTTCGCTGAGGGAGCAACACACCCAGTTCTCAATCCGAGAAGGGGGCTCGACCTGCAGCATGTTCCAAAGCTGGAACAGCTAGCAATAATTTACTTAGCTGTGGGACAACACACCTAGTTCTCAGTCGAGAAAGGGGCTCGACCTACAGCACGTTCCATTGCTGGAACGCTAGCAGTAGTTTACCCCCCCCACCTAACTGAGGGGAGCACAACCCAGTCCCCCCCCCTCTCCCGAGAGGGGGCTCGACCTGCAGCGTGATTGTAAAATCAGAAGGGTATGCATACTGCAAGCTAGCCAAACACTGAGCGCATCAGGGAGGCAGAGGAAGGGACTAGTTCGCTTGATGTTGCTGGTTCCAGGTGCTCTGGAGAAAACAGAGAACTCAAACTTCTCATGTGAGAGGAGAACTCCGATTTCAGAGGCGATAACACGGAGAGGATTACGTTGCTCATTCCAGGTAACCCTTTGATAAAAGGGGAGCACTGCTCAAACTACCATGAGGACAGCCCATGGAGCGAGTAATCCAACTCCTCAGAGAGGATTAACGCTCGAAAGAAAGCACCATACTCACAATAACCCTTAATGGTGAGGGGAGCGATGCTTCCAGTGTGTGTCGACAGTGGAGCCCAAGGAACCGGGGTCTAAACCAACTCAGAGAAAGAGAACGAGATCAATAACGCGTAACCCTTACCATACAGGATTTTAGAAAAGTGGGTCTAAGCATAACGTGCCCACTTACCACTTATGTGGATTTTTAGAAAAGTGGGCAAAGCATAACGTGCACACTTACCACTTATGTGGATTTTAGAAAGTGGGCAAAGCATAACGTGCACACTTACCACTTATGTGGATTTGTAGAAAAGTGCGCAATGCTTAACGTGCTGCACTTATTTTAGAGTTTTCCAAGCATCTGTTTACAGATATCCGGAAGTACTGGGCCAAACGGGAGAAGTAGCTCAAATACAACCCTCAAAGGTGATGGGAGCACTGCCCGAGACAGCATTTACCCAGGAAGGTTCTCGTAATGCCACCTATATTTTTTATCGGGTTAGGGGCCCGTTTCCCTCTCTTCTCGAGTGCTCAGCAAGTTAGGGATCCTATTTCCTGGTGATCGGTCTACTTACCGCCCCCCAGGGTGAATCCTCTCCAGATACGGTAGTCCAGTCAGGGTAGCATGAAAGCGTAACCCCAGCCCGGACGTCCAGGAAATTTTTGCAGTGACGCGCCGGGGGCCTGATGATCACGAAGGCTCCCGCAGAAGCCTGTGTTATGGCCGCATGATCCAGGAAGTATGAAGCCGAAAACCGGCTTACTTACCTCTGGACATATAATCGACGAGTGAAATAAACACTGCAGCTAGCACCCAATTTCCAGTTTCCTGAAAATCCCCAGCATAGGGTGTGCCCATCGGACCGCTAACCTAGAAAGGGAAGAACAACGTCCCGGGAAACACTGCAGAAGAACTAGCAAGAATGTTGATACAACCAACCACCATCTCATTATATATATTTTTTTTTTTTTTTTTAAGAACCCCCATGATCATACTCACACCCATGGTTCCCGTGTCAGGGCTCTGTTTCACGTGAAGAAGCCTCTAGACCCAGGCCATCAGTAAGATGCTCACATGAAGCATAGAACCAACCAACCTAAATAGGTCCATATAGGATATACTATAAATGCAGGATTTCCTCCTACCTAACCTCAGTCAGGTGGAGAGATGGTGGTTCCAGGGGAATTAGGAAGATGAAGAGATAAAGGGCAGATGTAAGCCCCCCGAAGGAAATGAGTAGATACTGAAGTATCACTCTGATCCGGACGAAAGCGCTGACACCCTGTCTGGATCACATTCCTTATGTCTTTTACCTTCCTTCCTTTGACCCGCGATTCTTCCTTCCCTTACCCGTGGGCGGGGGAGGAGCGCGAGACGCGACACTAGCCTTTTGAGCCAGTCTTTGATCCTCAAACTGAGGCGGGCTAGGACCCCTGAGTTGTTTGGGCTCAGATCTGGACTTCTATCCCGGTCTTTCAGCTGCTCAGCCTGATATGCTTGGAGCATCACCGGCCATCATGTTGATGTGGTGCCCAGATGGGCACAAAAAGCAGACAGGCATCCCGACTAGGCGAGCCCGATTACCTACTGCGGCTGCGTATATGCCGGCTTCTCTGGCATCCGAGATGTCATAGGAAGGGGATCTTAGAGTATCGTGTCTCACCCTAGAAGATAGCGGGCAGCACTCTTTTTCTTCTCTCGGTTCTTCTACTTCTATAGGGGCTCTGTTCCTCATACCGCTTTTTTGCGCATTCGCCCGATGTTGCATAACTTGTATGCTGGAGATTTGATGGATGCGTAGAAAACAAAACGGCTCTGCTTCCATTTTTTTTTGGTCCTCGCGGTCCTTCTCAATTTTTATATGAAAAACAGGAAGAAAGGAAGGATTACCTGAGCTGGAGAGTTATGGCCAGAAAAAATAACGTTCATCGAGATACTTCGCGACGTCACTTTCTTCTTCCACAAACCCGCTTCATGGCAAGTAAAGCCTCGCCGTGGCGTGATTCATAACTTTCAAAAGCTCATCATACGCAGTGCAGGAGGATTGGGAAGGCTCAGCCTCAACTTCTTTGCCCTCCTCTGCTATTTCCTGCTTTTGCTGGGCTGAGCAATGGCCCCTGAATCAGACAATTTTAATGAAATAACATCATCCTCCAGCAACTCTCTCTCGTCCACAGCCGACGAGCGAGAGAGGGAAAGCCCCTCTTTAAACTCATCGGCCAGATCCACCCGCAGTCCCCACGAGCTCATTCACTTCCGTGCCTCAGCAGCGGCGGGTCCCGAATCGCGTGAAGCAAATGGCTCCCCCTTCCATCGAAAGGCAGGACGAAACGCGAGCGGAGTTTTTTTTTTTTTTTTTCCGGAAAAAAACAAAAAAAAAAAAAACAAAAAAAAAAAAAAAAAAAAAAAAAAAAAAAAAAAAAAAAAACGATCGCGTGCAACGCCGATTGCCCTCTCGAGGACATTGCGTGCGTGCTCTTCGCCCAAACAAATACCGCATAGATCGTGTGTGTCATCAGATGTTAAACAACGTCAACACAGATGCACACATCTTTAAATGCTTTGCTAGTGCTCACCATAATGAAATGAATAGAGATCGCTCTTACCACAGAAAAACTGTCAATGAAGACGAAGAAGAGAATGAATGATGTGTGCTCCCGGCGCCTATTTATACTATAGTCGCACCGGTAGTGACGTAATGGCTGTCGCCGGCCAACAAGTTGGTGTTTTTTCAATGTATGCTTCAGACACGGGTCACGACGAGGCGTTCCCCATAGCAACCCCTAGAGGACGCAGTTCGAAGTTCCCATAAAGGGGAACGTAATAAGGAGTCTGAACAGTTGAGCCAGAGGGGGCTGCTGGTAGAATAGAGGATCGAGATGGGAAAATGGCTCTCTCCCCCTCCGCTCTCTGTGTTCCAGAATGTTGTGGAATTGAATCGAAGAGTATCTGGCTATTTCATCTGTCTTCAGAATGAATTATTAGCCCACAGCATCCGTCGGGAATCTCACAGACTGCCATTCTCCAAGTCAGGGACACGCTGAGAGCCGACAAATAGGACTATGAAGCACCAAATCCAGGAAAGCAGCTTCCTGTAGTTCAAAATCACATCCAGAGGATGAAGATGGACTGTAACACGCTGAAGTTTATTTCTCCAGGGCAGGAGCGTACTTGTCCTCTGCTATTCATAGGTCAAGCATTTCACATTTCCAGCCGGAATGAATATTTCCTACATCCCATAATATGATCCATCTGAAAGTGGTTTTAAAAGCGATGGGCAGTGTGTGTAAATGAGACGCGAGCGCTTCATCACTCCAGTCAGATGTATGAGCCCCAGAACCCATTCAGACCTCATTTATGACTCCCTCTATTCTTTTATAAGTGACATTCATTCACCTGCATCAGCAGCCCATCCACCGTTTACCAGTGAAGATGAGAAAGAGAGAGGGATGGGTAATGCTGGTCCGGATGAGACTAAAGCCCGTCTGCTACTTCTGAGCTGTTCGGCATTCACGACTGTCTGCTTCTTCAATTATGCAGAGACACGAGAAGGAGGAGAGATGCCACACAGAGCAAAAAAACAGACACTGAGAGAATGAAATGAGCCTCGGTGAACAGACAAAGACAGACCGCAGACGAGAAAGGAGAGCTGGATCACTGGCAGATGTGTGAGGTTGTGTCTCTCCTCTTAAATACTCAGACTTTCAGATCTAGAGCAGTTTAGGAGTTCATAAGCCTCTACATTGAGCTTAAGAGAAACTAGGATTAATATAAGGTAAAAAAATAAATACAAACATAATAAATAAATAAATAATGCAACTGATCAAACTGATTAATATTAGAAAACATAATAATAATAATGTAAACAGTTAATACAACAAAAAGTTGAAAAGTAAACAAATAAATAACAAAAACAATGAAAAGAGTAACACAGTAAAATGTAATAATTTTATTTTCAATTATAATTAAATATACCTGTTAAAATTAAATTGTTTTATAATTTTATTTTTCTTTCTGCTTTTTTTATATCAAAAATGTTTTATTGTGTTCCATTTTATTTTCATATGAGATAAAATATTTTTTTACAGCATCTCAGGCATAAAGAAATAAAATGAGAAGTTAAGGTTGTTTAGAAAAGTAATTTATGCGAAGGTGAAGAATCTGTATCTCTGAATCTGTGTGAACTCACACATTAAAGGAGGAGGGATTTGTACCTTTAACACATTTACATTTATTAGTTTACAGATTGACTCTCACTGGATTCAAACCTGTTTGTTCACGGCCCAAAACCTTTAACCACATTACAGGATGTAGTTTCATGTAGCAGCCATATGGTGTCCAAAAAACCATTAATAGTCTCTAATAATGCATCATGAGATCTGCTGCTCACTCTAGAGGAGCTCTGACTGCTAGACGGACACAGAAAGAGCTTCAGAGAACTTAAAACACTTCAGCTGGAGCAAATGACAATGTGACTATAAACAAACTGATCTAACGTCTACACAATATCAGCTACAGTATATGTGTTTTAATGCAGTGGATGTGTTTCACCATTACTGTAAACCGGTTTAACACAGATAATGATTCTGAAACTTCTGATTGTAAAAGTTTCAGATATGAAATTAATTTCTGACACGAACACATTTAATCACTTGTCTGATTGTGCTGCTTTCACCTCAAGCGTGATGGCAGCACGTGACACAACAACAACAACAAGCTGTTGTAGCTCTAAAGATAAGAAACACATGTAAACCGACGAGGCTGCACAATCTCCCAAACATACGAGACACTCAGAGCAACCTGAGGGGACTTGAACATTCACTGAGATATTCAAGTGTTAAATGGTGAGATTCATTTGTAACACATTCAGCTCACATTCACAGGATTTAACAAGGATCGAGTTTTTGAAAAAAAATAAATTGAGAAGTATTTTAGGTATTATGCCACAATCCTCTTAAAGCTGCATTTATGCAGAATGTATAATTCATATAGAGAGCCTTATAAACATATTCATAACACATTAGGAGTAAAACATACATACATGTGAAATCATCTGTGACCACAAAGAGAGAAGATGAAAGAAAACTATTGGCTTACATTGAGGCCTCTCTGGAATAGTGGCTGTCCCATGACGTTAGCCAGCATTCGGATCAGAGCAGCTCCCTGCAGACACAACAGAAACACACACATTCAGTAAAAGCTCCTCATTTACACCTGCTCTACACATGAATTTAATATGCTAAATATGAAGTGTATAAAAGTACAGTAATCGACCTACAATGGAAGTCAATGTGGCATGACATTCTGAAGGGTTTAAAATAAAAAAAAATGTGAAGCTTGTGTTTTTAAAAGTGTTTATATTAATTTGTCCGTACATAATTATGTGTAATTTTAACTGGACAGTTGACAAAATCATAATTCTAGTGCCGGGACTTCTTTTGAATTTGTGGTTATGACTACTGTTGTAATATTCATTTGCATTTTTGTAAATTAAATTAAATTTAATTTAATTTAATTTAATTAACATGCTTGTACACAGCAGAAACGGTTTAACAATATTTAATAAAAATTCAGTTAGTTTAATTATGACCCTGCTTTTTTCTAGCAGCTCTTCTTTTTCAAGTATTCAAGGTTCATCTAAACAAAAACTCTATGACACTCGTCCTGCTGATTTCTGCAGTTTCATAAATTTGTATCTTTTTGACTTGATGAGTTGAGTGACTTTGACATGCTCATTTGACAGCATCTAATTCCTATCTCCCCACATCCCATCCTCTACAGTCTGTGTGATGAGTGTCACTTCCTGTTAGCGCTGAGGACTCATGGGATGTGTTGTGGGATATCAGAGTCCTTAGAGTGTGAGGAGGAAGTGATGAGGGACGGCTGGGTGTCAGGATCATTGCAGTTTGACTGACAGAGTTCATAACACCACAGAGCCTGTAGAGAAACAGGGGGAGGGGCTTGAGGAACAGCAAGGACCAATCAGAATCCAGCTGTGCATTGATTGACAGCTGGAGGGAGAGCTGAAGCAGAAATTAAAATCTTCATTGGATGGAAGATTTTATCTGTGTTTGAACTCTGATAGAGGACAATGATTTTTCTTTACTGCTCTTTGTGCCTTTAATGGCTTTCAGATGTTCAGGATGAGAGGATATATTTGGGCGCTGGAGTTATTTAAAGTGTGTTCCAGTAAGAAAGAGGTAATTAGATGTCGTCTGGTCTGAGATGAAATGTGTATTGTGCAGCTGAAGTCCCCAGAGGACACAAAACCTCACAATCTCTCAGTGTAACAGTTTCTGTCCACGACTTACTAAAAAACAAGCTTTTAATTAAACTGTTTTTCTTGTGTATGTGAAGAGGCTTATAACAACACGACTCCATTTACAATTCACAAAGATATACTGAGAAGTCTTTAGCTGGGAGAAAAATAACAAGCAAATGGAGGTGTTTACTGGACTTAATAAAAGATTATGTTTAACGGTGAAGTCCTGACATAAATAACTGACTGATTTACACCGACAATGCTGCTGTTTTACAAAGTCATTGTTTCTCTTCTGCTGGCTGTTTATAGAAAATAGAACTGGATGTGGGATTACACTGAACTTTATCAATGTTCAGCTTTGAGTATAAACCAGTTCGTTCAGCTCAGCTCGATATTAAAGGTTTATAATCATTTCCATCATGCAGCTGAAGCCTGTAGGAGCTGATGAGAGATTCTCTTGCCTTCTTATACGCGATCCAGTCAAACACTCTGTCGATGTCTGTGGCTTCAAACACTTCCTGAGAGATCGGATGAGAACTGGCCAAACCGTCCAGTAACATCACCTCATGAAGAACATCAGTCAGAAACCTCTGCTTCTCCTGTGGATGACAGACAGACAGAGGCTTTATTCTGTTTTACAGTATCAAACACATAAAAGTGTCCCATAAAAGCTTCTGTTTTATTTTTATAAGTAAAAATCACTCTATAAATGAAATTAGAAAGTGGTTATAGGAGAATCCAGCTCATATTTCTCATGACTGAAGCCTTCATATCTGCAGCAGCTTCCCACAATCCACTGATATGATGAACATTCACTGCCAACACACGAGAGCCGACACGACTCACTCACGAGAGAAACACTGCTGCTAACACTCAGTTTGTGTGTGTGTGTGTGTGTGGGTGTGGGTGTAGGGTCTCACTGTTTTTGAGCTCTGATCAAATGTGTCCCTGTAGGATTCAGTATAAAGACAGGTAGAAGTTTTGGGTCAGATTAAAAGACCCGCACATTCACTGTTCTGTGATCAGCAGAGAATTCAACATTCTCAAATACAGTCAGTCGTTCTGGAGCACATGAGGAAGATGTTACTCTGATACCAGCTTGTTCCTTATTTTAAGGAAGTCTAAACTGATTTTTAACTTTTTTTAAATAATAGAATCAGAAAATAAACCACTAGGAGGCAGATAAATAAATAAAAATGACCATGGTACTATTTTTCTTCGAATAACCTTTGTATATAATGTAAATATACACAGAATAATCATAGATATGTAATGTTCATTAAATATTTAAATATATTAATAAATTCTTGCTCCAGTATTGTTGAACAACTTCTATTTTCAGAAGATGTTAAAAAATAATATAAACACATCATGAATGTAATACCACAAACTCTTATACATTTCAGTAAATTGTGCTTCTGCAGTGACGCTGTTTTCCTGCTACTCATTTGAAAGTGGCGGTTTGCCGGTTACCATACATGAAAATGGATGAAATATGAATCACATGAATTATATATGAAAGCATTACACTGCAGGTTCACATGCAGAACATCTTCATAATGGGCTCTCTGGCAACATCTCTCCACTTAGTTATCAAATTCAAAACGACACTAAATTAAGGTTTTATAATTGTATTATTTTCTCATCTATGTATTTATTAAAAGTGTGTGACTGGTGAGCCAGCACACTATCAGCTTCTATAAACACGTCTGGCTTTGACACTGTGCATGTTTTATTACACCTTTATTCTCCATCATTATGAATAATTCTTGCCCATTAAAGCTTTTGGCAGCTTGATTAAGAATCCCGTTGAAGACATTAATCCAAGAGAGCAGGATATTTTAATCAAGGGATTTGAACGGAAATGAATCAAAAAACAAATGTTCATCAGAATCATTCATAATTTTATGTCAATACAATAAGACATTTTCTACTAACATAGTGGATCCTGGTTACTTCCAGGGTCAGAAATGACTGTGTCTTAGAGCAAAAATAAACCACCAAAATACCCCCCCCCCCCAAAAGGAGAAAAAACAAATATACATTTAAGAGATAATTATTAAAGTTGTCTTCAAGAAGAAAAAAAAAGTCCCTAGAAATAAATTCCTGGGGGCAAATGGCCCCGTAATGGAAAAGTTCATTTCTGACCCTGATCGATTACAAAGTCATACAAATCCATACAGAAAATATTTACAGCAGGGTTGCTAGGTTTTCACAACAAAACCCATCAAATTGCTACTCAAAACTAGCCCACTGGCGTTTCGAGGAAGTCCCCCGTTAAAAATCGCATTCCAGGGGTAAAAAACCTTTTTTTTGGTGGAGTTCCCCAGTAAAATTCTCATTTCAGGGTATAAATATCGCATTATTGGGGTCGCTTCAACCCACGGAAATGAAAAACAACAAAAACAGCAACAGTTTTAAAGTAGCCCAATTCCGCTTGACAACACTGATTTGCAGGTATCTAAGTTCCAAACTAAGATTGATCTGTAGCTTTGTACAATATTTGTAGATCAAACTGTCTTCTGGATATCTTTGACGTTAATTTCTTTTTCATCAGCTAATGAAGGGTAAAATTTCCTTCAATAGAATTACATCTGAGGTACAGTTACATTTAGATATTCATGAAACATGTTATGCTTAATGGACTGCTGCAATAATTTAGCTCTCATATTTAACTTCAGAGTGAAGACCTTGGAGAAAATGGAGACTTCTACAGAAATCAGTGTGCTAATTTCTCAAGCTATTTATATCATCACTTAAGTTGTCTTCTGGAAGATAACACTGTGTGACAGCTGTCTTAGTATCCATCTTATTTTCTGATGGGCAGTTACTTTATTATCCAGACTAAAATGAGCCTTAAAGTCACCATGAAATCAAAAAAAAAAAAAAATTGAAAATTCTTATTTTTTAATGGAATACTGTAGTGTTTATTATAAATAATTTATTCCTTGCCTTCATTATTGTTTTTTTTTTTTTTTTTTTTTTTTTTTTTTTTTTTTTTTTTAATTCATGTGCCCTCGTAATCTTTCAGCAAAAACGTTAACCTCCCCTCCCCCTCAAAATGACTCATCTTCTCTTCCGATCACGAGCTATGGCGCAAGGGACGGAGCTAGTGAAGTGAGGGGTAAACGCTGGGATACACGACAGGGGGAAAAGTTGACACCAGTCATGAGGGAGTACGTTACCCCTAAACATTGAAAAGATATTAGGATATTACGACAACATTACTCTTAGGACATCGCAAAAAATTTTTTTCATGAATATGACTTCACCTGATGGAGGACGCCCTCAGCCATTCAGGCAGTCTCTCTCTCACGCGCTCACATGCTGTTTAGGCATGTTTTGTGCCGTTGATCGTCGTCGTCATCCTTAATAAATAAAATATTTATTCATGCTTGGGTGTCGACTGTGAATTCAGTGGAGACTGGAGAGAAATCCCCCACAACTAACTGCAAACTGGCATTCAGATCTGCCTCCATTTTGTTAGCAACGCCCCAACTTCCAACGATCCAATCAATTCCCGAAGGACGAAATCAAGTCCCGCCCTCTCATTTCAGATGCCGTTTCGTCACAGTAGAGAAGAAAAGCCAATCGCAACTTCCGTTCCATACGGACTTTAAAGGTTAATGTGTATATATACACGTAATCAATAGCAAATGAGGCCTTCAAGTAAATGTACAACATTATGGTGAATGTGAATACAAAGAGAAACAGACAGAATGAGAAAAAAATAGAACAGCTGGTGATGTAGAGCTGATTTGATGCAAGTCACGTAATGTGCACTATAAAATGAGTGCAATGAGAAGAGCTTCCATCTGGCCCATATGTGCTCTCAAAAAGGTGTTTACATCCAATGATACTCCATTTAGATCCTGCTTATTAGCGTCTCAACATCATCACCTGCTGTAGATGCACCTGAAGTTTCACACTGATCAATCGCTTTAGGCCAGAGACAGCAGGGATGCCTGGCTTTGGAGCAATGCCTTATGGGTAACCAAACCTCCCTCAAAGCATCTCTAACATGATGGATGTGAGAAAGTGGAGGAAAACCAACAGTCCAGTAGTTATGAGCAGGTCAAGGAACATATAATGACCTATTACAGGTCCACGTCAAATCCATTCCCGACATTTATCTGTGCACTTATGAGTTTTCAGTTCTGGTTTCAACTCCTTGCTCTTGAGACATGCAATTGTATCCATATTTTGGTAGGGAAATGCTTACAGTCATCCTATCAGCGTACTGAAGTGTTTCCATCAAAACCCAATTGCTCCCTGAAACGACGTTCCCTAAATGGTCTCTCTGCTTGGCTGGTGCCCCGTAACCAAGGTGGCTTGGAGCAGAGAGGTATAAAATACTGGGACAGACGGATGGGAAGGTCATTATATGAATGTGAATGTATGAGCTTAAAGTACACACATATTAAACGAGGGTGCTATATTGACCTTTATCTTATTCAAAATTAGAGAAATAAATAAATAATAGCAATTTAGTGCTTCAGACTTGAACTTATCATACACTGGCATGAGTCTAAGTCTCATCAGGTCTGTCATGACCAACAACCCACAACAATATTCACACTAGCTCATGATAAAAATGATGTGGCTCAAAATTGTGAAGAAGATCCAAACAGATTTAATCAGCATGACTGCTAATACATAGCAAAGTGTCATAAACATTGGAAGCCCTCAGTGTTATAAACATTGGTAAAATGGGTTACATTTTGTTGTGCTGATGACTTGTGTATTCATTTCATTTACGAGTGAAGCCTCAACTGCATCACAATAGCTGCATTACAGGCCACTAAAGCTGGACTAGAATAGCATTATGCTCTTTAACAAACCTGAAAGTGGATTTTATTAAGAAATGTCAGTGATATGTAGAATTTGAGCAGTTAACAAACAAGAAAATGTGCTGTGTGTAGCATCATAATGTATGTTCTGCTGCAATAATTAAATTGGCATTCATTAGTACATTTAACATATACTGATATCCAGATCCTAATAAAGAGAAACACCTTCAGAAGAACTGCAGGATGGTAACTGTGGGATATGTGGGAACTGTAGGAAGATTTTTAGGGAAAGATGGTAGAAGTCCTGTTCTCGCCGTGACTCTGTACTCTAAAAATTCCAATGAAAGATTAATTATGTTCAGATATAGTGACTGGAGAAGCTATGGAAGGTGTTTGACTTCCTCCCGATGTTCAGAAACACTCCTGGATTTGTTTATTATCCAACAGGAATATCATTGGATTGGACGCACCTGGTCTGCTCTCAAACAACCATTGAGAGAATAACTGAACCTGTGGCTCCTGTGAGATGACAGAGCATTGTAAATTGAAGCCATGCTTTGTCTTTCTCCGAACATGAACCCATCTGGATGTAGAAAATGGATGTGGATGACTCATTAGATAGACTATGTGACTTTTACATTGCACTTTATTTATAGGGGTTTAGATGTTGTGAATTCAAGTTTTTTTTTCAATGGCAGCTTTAGCACAAATTCTAGCTCTGCAGTAAATTAGCAGTTTTAATTCAGACTATCACATAGGTGTTGCAATACTAATGTAATTTGTCTTTTCTCACTGAATAAGTTTTGCACATTTTGTGACTAGCAAAGTATTCAAACCTGTCAGAATGCATTATGAGTAGAAACTCATCAATCTCGCGCTATTATTTCACAGCTCTCATTTGATAATTGATCTGGAGACAACTACTTGTAGACTAAAGTGTCATTACAACAAAACAAAATAAGCACTGGCTGCTCTGGCAATGAAACAGGACTGAAATAGAAGCTTTTGATAACAGAGCTCAACATATGATTCTTTGTGCACATGAAGTCAGACTCAAACTGTGCTCATAATAACCATTAAGACCATTTGTTCTTTTACAAGCTCATAATGAGCCAGTCCATGAATGCCCCTATCTGGCATGCTAATTCACTACTGTCAGTGAGATCAAATGCACACTTGTCATTACATGACATTGTAAAACATTGTCATTTCAGGTAATATTCCATTTGAAATTTTGAGAACACTCTACATATAAATTAAAAAGCATTTTTTATGTATTTATTTTAATTAGAACCACATAAACCAGAACCAAATTTGAATCAATGTCAGGGTGTTATCAACATTTTGCAGCCGAAACTGAACAAAGTATAGATTTGCAACTCAAATGCACTGTGAAAGGATTGTTGTTTTCTGCTCAGTGGAATCTTGGTACTAGAAGAAATCAGACATCTAAACAGCCTGAAAACCATATACACTCTTAAAAATAAAGGTGCTTCACGATGCCGTAGAAGAACCTTTTTTTTTGTCTAAATGGTTCCATAAAGAACCTTTAACTTCTGAAGAACCTTTCTGTTTCACAAAGGTTCTTTGTGGCAAAATAAGGTTATTCAGATTATAAAAACGCAAGAAAGAGATGTTTCTTTAAAGAACCTTTTTGACTGAATGGTTCTTTGTGGAAATCAAAAATGGTTATTCTATGGCATTGCTTGAAGAAACTTTTGAAGCACCTTAATTTTTAAGAGTGTACCTTTCACATAGAATATCTTTGACTATGTGAACATCTATGATATAAATGTTGTGTCCAGTCACCGGAAGAGAAACCTTTTTTTTCCCCATTCCATCCAAGTGTTATAAATTATACATTTAAGAAAAAAATCATTGAATATAACAGTGATTGCTTCTGATCAATAAAAAACAGTAACAACAACCGAAACTCACCATGTTCCACTTTGGAAAGAGGAAATCAGCCCCGATGTACTCGAAGTAATGCGCAAATCCCTCCTTCAGCCAAACGTCCTCCCACCAAACTGGTGTGACTAGATCCCCAAACCACTAGAAGAGAAGAAATGAACAAGCAATCATCAACAGAAAACAGAGTGACCATATACAAAGATTGGTTTCATGTTCACTGGTGAAGAATTACAACAAACCTTTGTTGTTTTGTACAAGAAAAGTGTTTATGGGTATTCTTAAACCAAACTTTATTTGGACAAAACTTAAAGTTTTATCCACACTTGTATTCATCCAATATCTGCAAAAGCATATTGCATCTAGTGGCAAACACATTTTATTAGAAAAGTCCAATAAAGCATAAAAAATACCTTGTGCTCTTTAGAAGTAGAAGTGCAAATAAAAACTTCTAATAAACAGTTGCACTCTGGTTTAACAGAAAAGTTGTTCACAAAAGGCTTCACAGAACAGTGAGAACCCAGCTGAGCTTCTGAACTATGATTAATAGTGGCTTAAACAATCAATTACCTACAGTTACACAATTAAAACACATTTTTCTGTTTCACAGCATTCATACCTGGGCACTTTGCCAAGGACACCGTAAATGAACAGAACAGAGAAAAATAAGGATTCGATTATGAAACATCCCATTTGGAAGGTAGAAAGAATCCAAATGACCCCTGCCATTGTGTGCAGATGACAGTGTGCAAAACAGGGCTATTGAATGGAAAAGATGCAACACTGCAGTTCTAAATGGGCTGAATATTTTCCAGACTCTGAGGCCGTCAAGCAGATGTGCTACTGAACGCCGGATCTCATTGTTGCACCACACAAACCTCTGTAGGAGTCAGACCTCTTTCATCTGAACTCGACATCATTACAGCACCTCAAAGCTGACGGGACGTTCATCTGTGACTCAGACACATGGACTGATAGCGTGGAGAGAGACAGCTGGTATTCTGCTCTCAGGGGAACCTTCTGCTAGTCACACATCAAGTTACTTCCCATTGGTTTACTGACTTTTTATGCCCTCTTCTGATTTATCAGATGTTTCTGACGCTAATGAACATTGAACCAGGATAGTGGTCACATCAGCATCATTTATTGCTTTAAAAGACTGAATCTGCAGAGGCAAATGGAACTGATGATTTGGTGAAATCTTGAGGATGATAGATAGATAGATAATAGATAGGTAGATAGATATGAGATAGATAGCTAGATAGAGATAGATCGGATCGATATATAGATAAGTAGATAGATAGAGATATAGAAAACATAAACCATCTACGTTTGTGTTCCACAGAAGAAAAAAAGCCTTATGAGTAAAAATGATGAACCTTTATCTTGTGTAAATTATCACTTTAAAAGAAACTTAAATACATTTTGTTACTGCTCACATCGTTACGTGGCTATTATACATTGACTTCACATGAGCCGTGATGGCGGCATCGTAAGAGATCTGTCTGGAGTTCTGACAGCTTGCATTTTGCATTTGTGCCTGATTAAGCAGTTCAACAACACTAGAATGTCAATGAACTGTACGAACCATGGGACCCTCGCTCAATTACGTCCTCAACAGTGTCTCTGAGACGGAAGCTAAACAGAGGGATTCTGCAGCCTACCTGCTTCATTAACAGATACTCTGGAGGAAGTCGTGCAGGGAAGAGTTCACACTATACCGCTATACTGCAGTATATAAGGGACGTTTGAAAAAGGAGAAAACCTTCCAATGGCATCATTAAAACAACTTTTAAGTTGGCTGAAAATCATATTGACATAAAGTCTTCAATGAAACTTACAGTCTTATACAGTAATAGTATTACTGTAAATGCCTGAATAATTGAGTGTAATGACCTTCATTGACATTTAACAAGGAGGTTCAGACAAGGTCTGTCAGGTTTATGACTGCAGGGCAAAGGTCATTGCCTTCTCAACTAAATAATATAACCACACAAGCACCATAGTCTAAAATCCCTTACAAAAAAGAAATATACTTCAAGTTTGTTTTATTAAAGAAAGTTTGTGTATATTTTGCAAGTATACTTTGTAGTAAGTATAGTTATATCAATGTACTAGTTGTAAATTAACTATTTCAGTACTTCTTGGGACTAAATTGGCCCACGTTTTAATTTATAAAAGCATACTAAAGTATTTAAGTGCACTTTAAATATTACAATCTTATTATAAACATATTCCATTCAAAACTGCAAAGTATGTATACAAATAAATATTTCAACCATTATTAAATCATCTGTGTGCTTATTACAGCAATTCGATCTTAGCTTAGCATCATGCCAACATCAAACTCTACTGAAATGAACAATGAGTATCAAGTTTCTCATACACTTTACATCACATATGAGGCTCAATTTCAATGAAGATTTTTCCTTAAAAGGAGGATAGCTCACTAGGTTCTGGAAGCCATCATCACACTTCTTGTTTGAGCTAATAAAACAAATGACTGTTTATCCTGAATCTCAGTAAACCAGAACTAAATGAACTAGAATTGGAAACTGCTCAAAATCACAATAAGAAAATTTGAAACCCTCTGTTTTGAGTTTAAAAAAAAATGTATTTGTCAGTATTCAGAGTGAGAGTGTGAAAATAAGAAAACTTAACATCAGCTGCATCAGCCTCTAATAGGCTTGTGTTATTGGCTGAATAACTGCATATGAAGGGCTCTGGCAGCATCATTTAATCTGAGAGGCTGAAATGAGATGAGAATTTAACCGTGATTGAGCGTCATATAAACCCCATCGCTGGAGGAGGCAAATCTACTAACAATCCACTGCTACAGCATCTGACATTAAAATGAGCCAGTATAGAGAGAGAGGTGGTCCTGAGCCCCAGAGAGCCAAAGGATAAACTTATACAATAAAAAACAGAGCCTGTCGTCCACTAATCAATTCTCTGCAGGCAGTCGGAGCAAGCGACGAGATACAGATTTGATTTATCAGATGCCGGCACTTTGCCACCAGCTCAAGTTATTAGAGCACAGACAGACATTTTAATATATGACAGAATAAGTGCTGGATGAGGACTGATCTAATGCGTTCACAATGAATGTGTCAATCAATATGACAGGTGAGCATAAGCCCCACCCACTCTTGCTCTCTGAGCTCAGCTGAGTTAATCTACACTGGAAAACAATTAGCAGTGTTCTATTTAAATCTATATGACAATGAATGTCCTATGCAGAATGAAGCATAGAGAACTTTTACATAGAAATTGCGGCTTAATAAAAACATAAAGAGAGCCAGAAGCTCCAGAGAGCTGCGCCACAAAAGAGTGAAACGCTAGCGGTGGAATTCCAAACGCGTGACGGCTAATCTCTTTTTACTGCTCTCTCTGTCCTTTTTCTTATTCATACTGTAATACCCGACTTATTGTACTCTCACAACAGACATCCCTTTTTTTTTTAAAGCGAATTAGACTGACCATTATTTCAATATTTATCTGACATCTTAAAGTAATGTTCACCCAAAAATGAAATTTCTGCCATTAATTACTCACCCTCATGTCGTTCCATCTTCGGAACACGAATTAAGATATTTGTTGTGACACCGGAGCTCCTGACCTCCGCAGAGACTGCAAGATCCTTACACGATCAGGAGATTGTTAAAATTATCCATTGACATCAGTGGTTTTCAATGTTAGAAGCTATACTGGAATACTTTTTGTTGCGCAAAGAATCAAAATACCTAATTTATTATTCGACAATTCTTCTCCTCCTCTGCGTCAACCTATACGCCATTTTGGAGAGTATCCGTTACTTCGATGAAGCATAAACAATGTGACACTTTATCTGTGTGTCACCCCTCTCTCCGGTCCTCACCAGCCACACCTCGGTCTTTTCTTAGTAGGTCTCGAACCCAGTCCATGGAGGCGTACTCACTAACCAGGATGCTAAAGACTGAGCCACTAGCGTCATCGTAGTGCGTCTCTAGAGATCAGGGAGGAGGTTTCACCGTGCACAGCACCTACTCGCTGGCCCTGTTACACTCACCCCTAATCCTTCACTTCCCATCCGGGTCACGGCACCATGTAACCCCTCTCTCCCCAGTTCCTCACCACCACACCTCGGTCCATTGTTCCAAGTGGGTCTCAACCTGGGGCTCCGGCATGGGTGAGGTTTAGCTGCACATCACCTACGCGCTAGCCCCATTACAACACGGTATGTGCTGCTGAACACAGAACAGCAACGTTGGTTTTACGTTATAAATGATACTCTCCAAATGGCGCTATAAAAGGTGACGCGGAGCAGACGAAATTGTTGAATAAAGTTGTTACTTTTGTTTTCTTTGCGCACAAAAAGTACCTTTGTAAAAGATGAACGAAGGTCTTACAGATTTGAACGACATGAGTGTTAGTAATCAGTAAATTGGTGGCTAATTTGTATGAATTTGTACCATCACATGCTTTATTGACGGTTATAGGTTTAGTGGGAACCTTCATGCTTACTTTTTTCCCTAAATATCAGACGTTTCCATATGAATCACATTATACGAATCTATAGGAACACATTGTAAAACAGTCTGCATTGTATAGTATAGTACACAATACAGTACAAAACATGTAAAAATAAACAAATTAAAACAGTAAATTGTAGTCAAAAGACTATATAGTAAAATAGTACTAACAGTATAATAGTACTTCAAACTTATAAAGTCTGAATATAATAATTACAAACTAACTGCCAATATCATTTTTGAAGCACAAACACTAGTGTAACGCGAGGGGCGGGGCCTAGAGCCGTGGGAATGGAGCGAGGCCGGTGGAGTAAATGCTAATGCACGACACCTGCGCCACTCACCGGTCTCGAGTCCCATGGAGAAGCTCCGGAAGGATAAAAGGAGGAGTTGTGACAGTGTGGACGAGAGAGGGCCAGGCCGGACTTTATTTTTGTTTTTGTTTGCGCCGTCGCGCGCGGGGCTCCGCTTTACTTTCATTTTTTGTTTGTTTATTTTATTAAAGTTTTGTTAAAATGTTCGTCGGTTCCCGCCTCCTTCTTCCTGAACTAAACGAACGTGTTACACTTTACAGTGTGCTGTACACATACATAAACGGGAATTCCGTGGGGACGTTAATGTAATGCAGGACAGTATTGGACATATTTCAGTTTTCTGCCTGTAAACAGAAGCACTAGTCAATATTATAGTTCCAGCCTCCACTGCTGCTTCTTTTCAATTATCCCTGATCATAAAACAGGGGTTTATATGCAGAGAACAGTCTGATCTGGGATACCCTCATGAATTTTAGCTCTAAAAATATCAAATATGCACGTTATTGCTGTTTCTGAAATAATATCATGATTTCATGCTCCCTGTGAGAGTGTTTTACTGTATAAGGTTCAGAGTGAGTTCAGACAGAGCTGTATTATCTGTGCAGAAATGAGAGATGAGGGGATTGTCTTCCTTTATTTCCTTCTCCCTAAAAATAAGTCAAAAAGTGAAAACAAACAAAAAGAAAATAAGAAAGAACTGCAGACATGCTGTTTCGTCCCGCTCATTGAACTTTTATCAAAGCAACGGCATCTAGAACACAATGCAGAACTGCGATTCAGCAGCACATGAGGAAGACTATTCAAGAGATGAATCCAGAACAATACTGGAGAGCGCAGAACATCTCCAACTCACTCATAAATAATCCACCATAACAAAAGACACTAAAATCCAAGGTTCTCAGCAGCATAAGAGCTGCAAACAAAAGCCAGTGGAAAAATGAGCATATGCAATGAATAATTCCACCATTTCCTTTACAATTCATGACGATGATGCATTTGTGGGCTTTACTGAACATCATTTCATTGCCAAAAGAAAAAAAGCTGCTTGTTTGATCTGAGTCTAATAGTCTGCAATAATGCAAAGATACCAAAAATAGGTTATTTAACACAAGAAAGACAAGTGAAACACTGTAGAGAGAGAAAAACAGAGCAAGAAAAAAAGAGGGTTAAAGGAAAGAAATCTTTACTTTCACGCTCCCATTGGAAAAGCTCTTTTTATATGAGCTGTGCATCAAATTCTCCAGATGTCCAATTACATCTCCTGCTGTTCTGCTCTTTAATTCAACAACTGACCATCTTCACACTTTCTGTTACTCTCTGACTCCTGGAGATGTTCTCTTTCTGCCTTTCTTTCAATTAATTCGGCACTGGCTTTTTTTAGATGATGAAGATAGGTCTGAGAGGTGCTAGATTTGATATAATTATGATTCTACAGCTGCTTTATGTTTCTCTGAGGACACTAAACAGCATTGACGGGACATGCTAAGTCAAAACCAGAGGGTTTGTAATGTGCGTTATGGTTCAAAAGGAAATGCACCATGTTTTAAAAGAGAGGTCTTCTGAATCATGGTCTGAATCACTGCAAGAACAGATATAGATAAGACGCCTCAAACAGAATGGGTAATTTTCAGGCCTGATTGAAGTCTTGCATCTTAAATGGAGGTGCAGTACTTCAATGGGCATGAAATGAACAACACAAGCTGTCAGAAAAGTGACTCGGACTGATCCACTGATATAATTGGACTAAATTATGTAGTCTCATTTCAACTAAGATATTGATACTGCTGCTATATGTATAAATCTGAAGTTCTGTCATCTTCAAACCAGCGAGATGAAGTTTTACTTACCGTAAAACAACTACACCACAGCTCATATGCTCATGTTACTCCAGTAAATGTGTTTTACCTGATGGCAGATCTCGTGCACCACCACCATGGTGAGCTCCATCTGATAGGAGAAGGAAGAGACGTCAGGATCCAACAAGATCTTCTGCTCCACAAACACACTCAGGCCCCAGTTCTCCATGGCTGCATACGGATGCTTCGGCACTGCCAGGAGATCTGCACACAGTGAGGAAGATCCAAGCTCAATGACGGCAAACCAGGATTGTGATGCAATGCAACAACAAGTAAGTGTAGACAAATATAACAAACAGCAGCTCAATCAAACCAAATATTTCCCAAGTATTGTGGCAGCACTGTATATGATTAATCTTGTTCACTGTAAATGATGTTCTAAAACAGACAAATGTACTACATAACTGTACACCATAGAACAAAGCTCAAAAATCCCAGATATCATCGATGTTGATTAGCCTTTACAGTTTTTTTACGATTGCTTACACACTAAAATTACACTTTTTCAACAATTAGCAAAACCTTACACGCAAGGAGCAAAACACAAGGCTAGATTTGCACAACTGTAAGCACATTGTCAGCTTCACACTATTTGCAAAACATTACACACAGTGATTTGCAAAACACTAAACACACTTGTATACATCAGACACAGAAGTATATCATGATGTCACTTCCTTGCAATTCCAAAGCACTGACTGTCAAATTACCACACCTATGAGCCAATCTGTTAAACACAGCCATCAGGTGCACAAACACATGAGTGCTAAATTGTAGACACACCAATCAGGTTTAAGCACTAAAAATGCAGCAGGTAGGTTCACCTACCTTCAACCAAAATGGAAGGAGTCAGAAGAAGAGTGAGGGTGAGAGGGATGAGTGCAGAGGCCAGAGGCAAGTGCAGAGGCAGAGCAGAGGCAGAGGCCGAGGCAGAAGGAGGCAGAGGTAGAGGCAGAGGGGGAGGCAGACCTGAAGCAGGAGGAGAACGTGTACAAAGAAGAAGAGGACCAAACTTATCAAATTACATTCGTGCAACACTAGTGGACCATGTTGTGAACCACGGATTGACGCTGAGGGAGGCTGGACTGAGAGTTCAGCCAAATCTTAGCAGATATACAGTGGCATCTGTCATAAGGACTTTTCGACAGGAAAACAGGTAAAAAGATCTGTCTACAGTTACAGTAATCAACCGCTTATTGTATGCACCATATCAGCACTTGTGATACCCTTCCTGTGACATTGTACAGTAAGTTACATGTATTATTCTCTACAGGCTGCGGCATGAGTATGTGGAGGTTTGTATTGTTCACTTTAGCACTGTGATGTTGCATACTCCACACATTACTTTTTTACATTGACTGTAATATACTAGACCTATCCTGAACTACACAATGTTGTCTTTCACTGTATTTCAGAGAGTTTTGCAGATGGATGCTGAGGAAATCCTGCATGAATTCATATATATTGATGAGGCAGGGTTCAACCTCACAAAAGCAAGAAGGAGAGGCAGAAATATCATTGGCCACAGGGCTATAATCAATGTCCCAGGGCAACGTGGGGGTAACATCACCCTTTGCGCTGCCATTTCACAGCATGGGGTTCTACTCCGTCATGCCAAAATGTGCCCTTACAACACACCTCACATTCTCGCATTTTTGGACCGATTGCACCACATCGTCACAGCGGGTAATGAAATGCACCAGATACAATACACTGTCATCTGGGACAATGTGTCATTCCACCGCTCTGCTTTGGTCCAGAACTGGTTTCAACACCATCCACAGTTGACAGTACTATACCTTCCACCATACTCTCTGTTTCTAAACCCTATCGAAGAGTTTTTCTCTGCATGGCGGTGGAAGGTTTACGATCTCCAGCCCCAGGCTCAGGTACCCCTCATTCAGGCCATGGAGGACGCCTGTGACCAAGTCGACGCCGCAGCTGTGCAAGGATGGATTCGACATTCAAAACAGTTCTTCCAGCGTTGTCTTGCTAATGAGGATATTGCTTGTGATGATTTAAATTCTCTGGCCAGATCCAGCTAGGCGAAGAGATAATGTATAGTATGTTTACTGTAGTATTTTCTGTACAATATTGTCAGTTTTTTCAGATTATTTTTTATGTTTGTTGTTGTTATTTACTGTAATTGTAACCTGTACTGGATACAGTATTTTACGTTTGTCTGTTGTTTGCTGAGCTAACAGTGTTATGCACACTACTGTAGTAGCATGACAACTGGGACATGTTTTGTTGTGATTCTCCATGTTGACTGATTTGGGTATATTGAGAGAAATCAATGATATTTTCGTTAGTCTGCAGCATTGGTCTTGTGTAGTGTTTGAACTATTGTATAGTTGCACTTTCTCTGTATACTTCATTTACAGTACTCTAATCACTGAGAATTAGACTTGCTAAAAGTGTTTTAGGTTAGCAACAGCAGTGTGTAACTGGTTCAAAAAGATTAAAGTCATATGAAATGTGTGTTTCGTATGGTAACAAAATATTGTTTTTATAAAGTTGTGTATAGTTTTGACAAAAGTGTTCCATTTTGCAAATGATCTGAAGTGTTGCGCTACTTTGGTGTAGGGTTGTGTTAATTGTGTGTAGTGTTTTGACAAACCGAGGCCTGTTTTCAAAATTGTGCTTAAGCAATCGTAAAAAACTAATCAAATGCACGTATCATCTAATTGCTATAATCAAAGATCATTGAATTTTAAACCCAAAACCAGACACAGCAAAGCAACAAGACACGCAGCTCCATAATCATATTTCCCTCCAAACATATTTAAAATAGCTCCTTTACTCAAGTCAGTGTATCAGTGACACAGCAGACGGCGACTCAGCTGTTTAAACGCCTCCACCTCCATCAGCCCGTCTCAGGAACCATTCATATGCCAATGAGAACAAAAGCAGTTAAACCTCTGGCGCTGTTAAAAATCCCCATCTTATATCATGCCACAGAGGAAGAGGAACTTTGAAAAGCTGTACATGCTTAGTTCCGCTTGGGCGGGTGTGTGTGTTTGTTGTGTGTGTGTGGTGTGTGTGTCTTATTTGCATGTTTTCATGAATTGGCTGGAATCCGCTGCAGAGTTTTGGAAGGAAGCTTCAATCGTCATGGTGACTGATAAAGTTGCAGGGCTGCACGACGGGAAAAAAAAATCTGCGTTAAAAGTGAGTAGCAGTCAGACACTTCACTGATAATGATGAGCCCCCATTAGGATAGCACGTTCACACATGATTAATATTTCACTTTTACACAGAAATGATGGAGTGATGAGCTCATTCAAGAGGCAAAGAACAATGAAAACAGCAACGCAAAGGTAAATAACTGAAGAGGAATTCAGGTTTAATTGGCCATTTTTAACGTTCTTTGTGGACGAGAGACTTGATGCTCTTTTAATTGGGCTTTTGTACAGATTGATATTGCAATTACACGACCGACGCTCTTGAAGAGAGTGACAAAAGCACTTGTACTTCAACTCAACCAACTTTGTCACAAATGCAAAGATGCATGTTGTTTACCGAATATATAATGACATTCGGAAAAACACCACCATATCCAGTGTGATATTGCTTTCATACTACAGTTCAATAAAAATAAAGGGTAACATTTAGAACTTACATTGTAGACCCTATAGCCATTTACTTTCTGTTTTTGCTATGTTAATGAAAATATTTCCAAACGAAACCACAGAAAAGTTTTAAATGAATCAGTTGAGTTAACGTTTCAATGGCTCATTGATACTTGACTAAATTAATCAACACTTTAAACAAATCAGTTGGTTGAATGATTCAATTACTCACTCATATGCAACTAGTTCCTGAATGAATCCGTGTTTTGAACAAATTGGTTGAGTGAATGATTCAATGACTCAATCATACTTTACGTGATTAGTTTCTGAATGAATCAGTGATTTGGAACGAATCAGTTGAGTGAATCAATCTCACACTTACTGACACCTGTAGGATATCAGACCGAATCAGACAAACTAAGATTTGGTCAAAACATGGTTGAAACATGAGGAGCCCAAATTCCACAGAGGCCCGAGACAACAGGATGTTCATAAATCAGATCCTAGCATTAGCCAGTCTGAAGCAAGCCTAAACCCTCTGTCACAGAACAGTTTTCAACATTAACACAGAAGAACACTTATTGACAATTCCAAGGAGATTGTCAATTTTTGGGGCAAGTTATCAAGAATAATGGTCAAAGAGATGCACAGCGTGACCGCCACATGGAAACATGTGACAGTGATCACAAGCTTTGGATTGACTTTTCCCTCCACCTCACGACAAAGAACAGACTTTCGAAAAATCCTTACAGACCTCTTAATCTCTGGTATTCATACATTCACAGAATGGCTATAGAAACTGCCATTCCATGCATCTAAATGACACTAAAAAGACTGGTGACCAGCTAATAATTGCTATATATCTAACCCCATATCATGTATGTAACCCACATGTGACTTATCAGGTTTTAATCATTTATTGTGTATGTATTTTTTTTTTTATTTAATTTAATGGTTCGTATTCAGGTTTGGTATATGTGAGTTTGAGAATTCATGCTTGAACCGTTTCTTCCAATCAATACTTGGTCAAATGTACCATATTCTTATTATAAGAAATCATGTCCAAAATTATACTCTACCAGAGCGGGAAAAACGCAGATTATGTGAATGATGAGATAACAGTTGATTTATTAATGGGGAGGAGAAATATACAACACCCCGTGCAAACACGACATCTAATTGGTCAAAGCACCATTTGGGGTGTGTTAAACAACCCGGTTTAAATACTAGAAACACCATCAAACTTAGCTTTTTGCCTTTTGCTTTTTGCCTTTTTCCTTTTTTGTGTCTGACTTTTTGTGTCTAGCTTTTAGCCATGCGTCTTTTAGCTTTTCACTCCTAGTCATGCTTCTTTAGTTTTGAGCGTGCTGTGGCTTACACGCCAGCTCCTCCGAAACCTTGAGGAGAAACGCCACCTGGTCTCATCAAACTTTACATCTATTTCTATTTCTTTGGTTTGTTTTATTTTCCGTTGAGAGTTTCGTGTTTTGATTTAAGTTTGCCTAACGCCGCATCTCCGAAAGGGTGCTGTCTAAACTTCAACTGCAGACCATAGCTCCGCGTCGCCAGCCAACGCCCATTCACTGGCTTCCCAAGACTGAACCTCAAGCCAATCAGCAACCTCGGGAAACCCGTTTCAGCAACCAGACAAGAAAGGGAACCCGGCATCACAGAAACGCAAGTACTCCAGATTCTACTGAACTGGTGCCTTTAATATAAATTTGAACCTCACTGAGCAAACTCAATGCAAGGGTTAATTAAATGATTGATGGTTGTTCAGATCTATGCAATTGCACATATTGCTGTAAACTTGGGATTTCACATTTTCATTCTTTTTAATTATTTCCTCTCTCTCTCTTTCTTAAAACTTGTGTGAATGCGTGTGTTCATGTTTTAGATTAGTTTATATGTCTTAGATTTCTCCAATAAAGCCTTATTTATATTGAAAAGAGAAGTATCTTGTGTTTNGACAATTCAGCAAGACAATGATCCCAAACACACAGTCAAGGAAACTCTCATTTGGTTTCAGAGAAAGAAAATAAAGCTGTTAGAATGGCCCAGCCAATCACCTGACATGAGTCCAATAGAAAATAAGAACTAAAGATCATAGTTCATAGAAGAGGCCCACAGAAACTTCAAGATTTGAAAACTCAAGTTTGTGTGGAAGAATGGGCCAAAATCAAACCTGAGCAATGCATGCCACTAGTTTCTCAGACAGGAGGATCTGAAGCGCATCCATAAGAGGCTTTTGTACAAAGTATCATATAAATAGTTCAGTAATGTGTCCCTGTAGTCATTCCATTTATTTACACATAAACTTAATTTCTGAACTTATTTGTTTTGTTTTTTTGTATGTATGGATTACTTGGGTTGTTTTTACCGATGTCTGGTGAAAATTTCAAGTCAACAGCATTTTTAGAAATATATTTACTGAGAAAAATAGTGGTGTGTTCAATACTTATTTTACCTGCTGTATATTAGCATATTATTTTAGCTGTCTTAGGGCAGCAGAAGTATCTTTTTTTCCTATACAATCTCAGTTGTCAAATGCTCAGAATGTCAATGTCAACCAATGGAGATTCACATTTAAAATGTCTCAGAGATACTGAATGATTCACATTGTTTTGATTTTGTACATGTGGAAGCAGATTTGATACATTCCACTGTGGGGAAAAAACTACCGACCATGGAGCAGAAGCTTCAAGACTGTCCGTGTGTGTGGTGTGTGTGTGGGGTGTGTGTGTGTGTGTGTTTGTGTGCGCGTTTTTGTGACAAATGAGTACATCAATTTGTATAATGACAAAGGTGACATAGGTATTACAAGGAGAAGGTGACATTTTTTAGGACATTACCCCATGTCCCCACTTTGCAAAACGCTTATAAATCACACAGAATAGAGTGTATTGAAAATCTGAAATAGCACAAAGTTACCTGTAAGGGGTAGGTTTAGGGGTAGGGTGGGTGTAGGGCAATAGAATATACGGTATGTACAGTATAAAAAAACCATTACGCCATGGGATGTCCCCACTTTCACAAAAACAAAACTGTGTGTGTGTGTGTGTGGTGTGTGTGGGTGTGGTGTGTGTGTGTGGGTGTGTGTGTGTGTGTGTTGAGCTGACATCATGAGTGCAGAGGCCCTCCTCTCTCCGCAACAAACTTTTCCTCCCTTTCCTGAGACTGTTTGATCGTGAACTTAAACTGTCACTTTCTCACTTTTTCATGTCAAAGATTAAAACGAGTGCAAAACAGTTTTCTCTTTCTTTCCTTTAACTCGTCCCTGCTCACACTAAAACTGTAAATAAGGAAGTTTGGGGAAATTCCCAGTAGGCCGGTGAGTTTTGGTCGTACATGAGCTGTTGATTTTTGATTTTTCTTCATTAAAGGGGTGGTTGATTGCGATTTAAATTTTTTAACCTTAGTTAGTGTGTAATGTTGCTTTTTGAGCATAAACAATATCTGCAAAGTTACCGAAGCTGAAAGTCAACCTGCAGTTTAGACCACACTAGCGGGGTTAGCCATAGAACATATGGGCTAGCTAAACCAATCAGTTAGAGCCCATCGCCTATTTCTGAGGGATGGGCTTCATAAAAGAAGGAAATGATCGGTGCGTTTTTCAGAGAAGGGACAGAGTGGTGTGGATTAAAGGTAAATTATGTGAAAAATAATATTTTTTTTTTCAAACGAAGCATTAAGACATGTTAGGCTGCACCCCATAAACACAACCAAGCCTATAAAAAAAAACAGTCAACAACCCCTTTAAGGGGCAGGAAAAGGAGGGGGGGCAAGGGTGTCAGACAGGTGAGGAGAGAGAATGGGGGAGGAATAGCCCAAGTGTTGGTCGTTTCTTACAGATACAGCAAAAACAATCTAAGGGGAAGGTTGTGAAGTGACCCCTGCAACAAGAGAGTCATTTTTCCAATGTTTTTCAGAGCGGTCAGTCATTGGGCTCTGGTTTCTGTGTTTTTGTCACATCTTTTAGAAATGTCACAGTGTTAAAAATAGAAAAATACAGCACAGAGACGCCTTTCCTGACAAACACTGTCAAACTGACACATTCAGCACTGCAGTGAAAGCAGAAAGTGAAAGCCGAGCGCAAACTTCACTTCACTAAACTGTATTTGAATGTAATCTCAGCAGCATCCTGATTTAATCACAACTAAAATCTAAGTAGGTTTCAGAAATGCCAGCTGGCAGAAATCCTTTAAATTGTGCTCTTCAGTTTCCCACATGGACACTTCTTGAATAAATTTCAACAGATCAGATGACGACAAAATGGCCCAAAACTACAGTGAAGATACTGTTGTGTTGTCCAGTTATCTGTCTGTCCAGATACAGTAAAGCATGACAATAAGTTCACTCAGCATTTAAAAATTAACTCCACTAGGGGGCACTGAACTGGACATTTAACTTTGGGTATAAAAGAATGAATAAATGAAAACGACTGAATCTGAAAATGATGGCAGACTGAAACTTATTTGTTATTAATTCATTTACTTTTAGAAAATGGAGCAATATGCTTGGAAAACTGAAGCAATATAATTCAGTTTATGTTGACAGTTGCCCAGTTATCGTCTAGAGATTTTAATGGCTTAAATTCAAGATCTTATTCACCCACTTTTCATTTCATTTACAAACCTTGTTATTTTGTAAATTGCTTTTGATAATCTAATTTTCATGAACCATCCAATGAATCAAAACCTCACGGGGCCATTATGTTCCCACAAAAAGCCAACAGCATAATACTGGTTGAAAAAAAGTATTGATAAAGTGTTTTAATTCACATGAGAAGCTGAAGAGTTGCCAGTAAACACACAGTTTTGTGTTCATCATGTCCGAGCTACAGTGTTTTTTGTCTCTCAAATGGACAGGATTGAAACCCCAGAAATCCCAGATATATCTGTCCATGGTCAAGTATGAGAGTCTTGTGCGTATTTGTGTGTATTGTGTGCATTTGACACTTAGTTTAAATTATTTATCAAAAAGAGATGTATTTCATATTATATACAGCAAAATTCAGATTTACACCACAAAATATAAATCCAGAATCGAATAAATATAATATATATTATAGATATATTATTATATAATATAAATATACCTGTATTATATTTGGCGTAAGAAAAATATACAATTATACCAACAATAACATTACAAGCAACCAGAATGTCGAAATAGAGGACAATAAACCCAGATTTTCAAAGCAGTGCAGAAATGATGGCCATTAGAGGCAAATTTAATAAAGATACAAAGCAAAAAAGGGCTTGAGCTGTTTTCTGGGTTGGTGGAAGTCGCTGGGGCGTTTCATTACGGTCCTTGTGGCAAATTCTAATGGCGCGTTTCAGACTTTTGGTGCCCTTTGTTCTGTTTTGTGGCGACATTCAAAAGAAATGAAAAGAAACAGCAGCATGATAAAGACCGAAGTGCATACACACTCACATTATCAGGGTGCATAAAGGCTTCGGCCAATCAGGGACTTCTGCGTTTCACTGGGTTTGAAGGCAAGTGAACAAAAAAGTCTGGAGAAGAATTCAGAGGTGAATGCCAGTGCAGTAATGTGATGGACATTTTCTCTTGGAGCAGCTCTTAAGGCTTTTAGAACTTTCAAAACACAAAAACACCAAGTCTTCAATACTCTATAACAGGGATCCTCAAATCTGGCCCACAAAATCCACTTCCCTGCAGTTTAGCTGTAACCCTTTTCAAACACACCTGAGCATGCTAACCAATGTCTTCAAGATCATTAGAAAATCACAAGTAGGTGATTTTGATCAGGGTTGGAGCTAAACTCTACAGCGCATTGGCCCTCCAGGGCAAGATTTGAACCCTGCTCTATAATATCAAATCTAGACACATAAACACACACAGTGAGAAACATCTGATCTTCACTCTTCCTGCAGCAGAACAAATGCATGATAAACAAACCAACCAATCAATATCCTCCATTTATGACACATTCTTTTTCTTTTCCTCGTATTCTGGCGCTCAATAAGGCAATTGGACTTTTGTTTACAGCGTTCATACGGCAGATGCTCCAGACGGTCGATGGTATTGGCAGATGCTGTCATTTGTTCACGCGGGTCGGGCGAGAGGCGTTTCAGACTTGAATAAACACCGTATTGTTGAATTCTTGAACCTGATGAGTGTCATTTGGATAAAGACGCATGCAAACACACTCAGTGAGTTTATGTGATGTTTCTGTTAAATATTGTTGCTGTTCCCTGTTGGATCTGTGTCTCTTTGGGTTTATTCACTTAGTGTGGCATTTCTTCTAATGTGTCACTGAATCTGAACGTACTGATCACTGCGTGTAATTCGCGCCAGGTCCACAGCAACTCTGTGGCCTAAAACACAAGCACGTTCATTTGGAGGCAGACACACAGTCAGCAGAGGATCTGCAGCACAATGAGAGTGAAGTGAATACTGATCAGCCGCCATCTTCATCAGATCAGCTAGCTGGAGAGTTACGCTTGCTTTGGCTGTATGGGCTGGAGATAGAAATGGGAAATTCTGGGTTGTTTCACAGAGGGATTCACACAGTGTTCACAGCTTGATCTGTGTATCTGTGAATCCTGGATGAAAGTTGAATTGAATCTGATTCGTATGGCTCTCTCTTATTCGCTGTTTCTCTCCGAGCACCATGGAAACCCAGATGACTCTTTGATCTGGGCGGATACTCGGATAATTGACCGGGAGGGAGAGGAGTTGGTTGGGCCTCTCAATTATAATAGCAGTACCAATTCAAACCCCCACTTTATCTGCTTCTCAACAAGCCAGCAAATAGGGACACAAAAACGTATCTCAAGTCACGCCCTATTCTAACCTGGGCTATCAAGCACACACTTAAGTTGCCAGTGTTTAAACTCATAAATTTCGTTTTATCATGCCCGCATTCTCGGCCACCAAAATCTGTAGCGAATCAGCTCATGTGAAATATGAATAGTTAACCATAACTAATTATGATTAATTGTTAATATTTTAGATCCACTGTAGATATTAGCTGACCACTCAGGGTCAACCGTCTTGTAAATTCTAAGAACGTTAATCTCCTGGTTAAAGGAATAACTTCTTACCGTACAATCTATAAGTTGTAACGTAAATCTGCATGATTATTGAACTCCGGTTATGAGAAACAATGAACAGGCAAGGGTGATACAAGTAGGTTATAACTCATAAAAAACTAAATAGTCTAACATACTACAAAACACATTAAGCCGGTCTTACAATACACACACACACACACATACAGTTTGTTGGTATAGGAAAGGGTTAAAGTTTCGCACTAAAGAAAGAGACATAAGGAATGAAATTTATGGAACCATTTGCGTATTCAGCAGATCTACAGCCTGAAGGCTTCTTAGTTTTCTTAGTTCAAACACACCTTTGTAAATAGGTGTAACTGATACTTAATGCATCATTTAAATCGACTAAGTTTGATACTTGCGAATGTCTGAAAAAGATTCCTGATGCAAACTTAAGGCCCAAGATCTTGCTGAAATTGGTTGATGAGAAAGAGCTAGTGCGCAGAGTCACTTGATGAATGGAAAGGACAAGGCCGGAGCCTGGCACAATGCTTTGGTATCCTGAAGCGTTTTTTCTCACATCTTCATCTTTGCTTCTGACTGAACCACCGACATGGGCGGGTCACATGGCGTGTGGCCTTTAAAGCCTGCAGAGATTCACGCCTCTCAAGATGGGGTCGTCCAATGAGGAAGGCTGAAAGCCAAGGGGAGGGGGGGGGGGGGGGGGGGGGGGGGGGGGGGGGGTGGGGGGGGGGGGGGGGTTGGAAAATACTGGGGATTTTTATGACTCTTTGCCTGTAAGCATGGTATTTTGCATATGTAAATCGCTTGGGTGTGAATGCACAAATTAATAAAGATTCTTAGAATCCCAGTTGAATAGGAGCAGCATAATATACAGCATATTGTTCGATCAAAGAAGGCGAATCATAGTACTAGACATGAAAGAGTTACGGTATTAATGAAGGAGGGGTTATGTAAGCATGAATAAAAATAGTCATAATACAACAGAAAATACAACCACCGCAAGTAATATACACAATGGCCTGAGTGCGAAATGGGTGTTCATTCAAGAAGTTGTCCTATGAATGAATTAGAGCAAAAACGGCCATTTCTCGGGCATTGGGTCTTTCTTCATGAGGAAAATGCAGGAGTTACCCCTGCATTCGTTTGCCCTAAAACCAGTGATATCAGGATTAGTTGTCATGGTGACCAGAGGGGGGGCCTGGTGTTCAGCAGAAATCCTGGTATCCAGTTTATTGAGTGAGGGGACTGGGACGATTTGTTAATCTAATGAATAACTGACTTGTTAAATCAAATAAAATTTAGTGTGTCAGATTGGTCGAGACGCTACAAAGTACTTGCTTATAGCACTATATAGGATAAATCACTATACAAAATTTACCCTATTATACTTTATCGACAAGAATTGATAGGTGAAACAACAAACAGCCAACCACATATAGTCTATAAACAAAGCATCAGGCTTTCTTTGAGTTCACATGAACAACGGTTACTCGTTGTCAGGCTACAGAAGAATACATAATTCCTCCGTTCAATTAGGCCTAAAACATCGAGAGTCACGCAGACCTATAACAACACAGCCACAACACATAATTGCGAACAACATGCCTTACCTTAAAACAGAATCAACCACAGAGTCCAAAGGTATGATTTTTTCCTATTAATCTTTGAGTGAACGTATAAAACATGAGGGGCATTGCACGCAGCGCCCCCACCTGATGATCATGCCAAAGAAGATGCAGTACAGTTACGTATGAAGAATTAGGTTTAAACGCCGTATGCCTGAATGAATGATTTTTGCAAGGTTAACATAACAATCCACGAGATCACATTGACCAACCTGAAATTGCACGTCAAAATAAACACATTGTCCATATGATTGAGACCCCCCAAAATTCACAGTACGTTTCGGGAGCCATGCTTATAACGAGTGCCGTGCTCCCCTAGCTCCCCCGTAGTTCACCCTGAGAACAACGAAGTCTACATCATCGACACATGTTAGAAAAGCAGGGTGTCACAGCGAATTTTTCGAAACTACGCAAAGAGTAATATGTGTTTTACATGAAACCTAAAGCTGCACTAGGTTCTAAATCACATATTAGCACAAAAAAAATAGATATTTTGAGCACTCAATTGAAAATACACACATAACATATCAATCGTAATTAAAAGTTGTGTCGGGAGATGATGTTGATCCAAAAAAACGACGATAGAAGCCAAAGTGAAGATTAAAGGCAAGATAGGAGAAGCAGCTTACAGCCAACAAAGGTTTGAATATGTATTGCTGTGTATCGTGGAAAACAGATACTATCGACATGAGAGTGTTTGTATTTCGTGGGCAGGGGGATTATGCTGAATGGTTACCTCAGTGATGTAGATCGGATAAAGGCAGAAGATTCAACATCTAAGAATCCGTAAGGCAATTCTGAGTCGCCTCTTGACTTTTGAGAGGACAATATCTGTATTTATCATGCACGTTTTTGATGATCAACTTTGCAGACTGTTTACATTGAAAGGTTAGCTACCTTACAAACTGCAAAAGAGTTATTTTTCGAAAACCAATATGACCTGCTCTTTAATGTATTATATTTATTGCAATGTAAGAATTATTTGCATTTCAAGCAACTTTCTTTTATAGTTGGAGTTAACTATAAACAAGCATTGTCAAGCTTCAAATAAGAATAAATAAAGTAAAAAAACATCTGGGTACAGTTACTCTTTAAAATCTATCAATTTATGACAAACAAGATGTATTCAGGTACGTCACACATGCTATGCTTTTTTTTGGTGACTAGATCTATATATATATAGATAGACACAATGCAATACATTCAATAAAGGGTGTGTTACAAACAGTTTACTATTCAAGAGTGAAGTTGAATATATTGTGGGGGAAAATATAATGAAAAAATATTTTTAGGTGAATGACAGGATTTATGACCTTCATTTTAGGAGGGGTGTGTTAAACAGTTTTGGTATACTGACTCGAATGTCCCTGTTCTACAGAGGAAACGATGAAAACGTCCTTTGGAAGGGCTAAAAATTGCACATCAATTACCTGAAGCAGTGAGGCCTGTCTTATGTCCCAGCCACCATTTTATAAAACCAGAAAATGTCAATACTGAAGTAACAAAGCTCTACATCAAGGACATTTACAGGCGAGACGAAGTAAGGCGAAAACAGAGGGAGTATGTAAGGTTAACGTTTTCTATAACAAAAAAAAAACAGTGATGAGATTTTGTTAGCATGCTCTGTAACAATGGAAATGAATAGGCTGGGAGACATCTTTAAATCCCCTTGAAGAGCACATGAACATCTCTGTGAGACTTGCTTGTTTATTAACGAGCAGTATGCCGTGGTTTAATCAGTGCATGGAGAATACTTATACTTGAGAAAGGCTGCACGCGTGTAAACTCCTGCGTGTTTGTAGGATTTGCTAATAATGTGAATTTAATTCAAAGCAGGAGTGGAAATAAAGAGAACAAAGCACACACAAAACTAAAGGAAACACTTCAAAAACACAGCCGAATGCTTCAGTGTTAAAAAACCAGGTGATGCTAACAAGGGGTGAGTACAAACTAGGAATCAGGCAAGAAAAAAAAAATCGCATACAAAAGACCATGTTCTCATTTTCTGTCTGAAAGCCCCACCAGGACCACTGAAACTTGCTTGATTTCCCCAGTCCAATTATAACAGTGTGCTCGGTCCTTCCAGAATAGCAGCGCAGAGCTGAGGGAGGGTGTCTGCATAAGCGAAGAGAGGCTAATAGAGTCCCTGAAGTTGACTCCATTCCGCTGCTAGCTAATGGGCTGTGATATTTTCCCAAACTAACTGCTGCTGTACCCCCTGGAAGCTAATCTAGCCTTGTGCTTTGGAGGCCAGGCCGTGCCATGCTCGCCCTACCTCACTGTCCAAATCTTGTCTTCACTGCCCTCAATCTCTTGAGTGAGGAGCAGACACAGGACTGAGAATTACTCATGCACGGTGTGTCCAACCATCCCCGTTCAGGATGTTTTGGGCAAAGGTTTCCTCTAGTGCCACAACACCCTGCAATGCCATGCTGCCTTGAGCTATCCAAGGGGGTTTTTATTAAACCAGGCCTGAGAGACAGAAAGCGATATGCATGGTTGTTGAAGGACTCTCTTTAAAACCCCTATATAGCTCCCAGGTGGCTAATAGCATCCTGGATGCTGCAGTGGGTAGAAATGGGTAGACATAAATCCAGCAAGATGGCTCCCTGGTCAGCCATACAGCAGACAGTTTGCCCCATTCCAGATGGTTACGAGACAGACCGGTGGCATTATAGTCAGAGTTTGGGACTGGCCATTGACTACATATTAGAAACCATCATATTTTTTTAGTCTCAAATAAACCATGGTCCATTTCAATCAATCTCAAATTCATCTCACAATGGTGGTATAATTGCTACTAACTCTTTCAATGAAACAGACTCAGACAATTCTTTGTCATGAAATTTTAACTTAGTCACGATACTACACACTATATATTTCCCCTGTCATATACTATTCATCACGGTACTAGTATAATATAGTAAGTAATATATTAAAACTCAAATCATACATATATGGATTGTTGTAGTAAAATATGTGCTGGTTTGGATAATATAAAAAATATTTCAAAAACCATCAAATTAAAACGAGATAGTTTTAGGATCAAAAGATATTGATATTCATAATTTATTTTTACAAAAGCGATTATGACGGTGCTGGGCCACCAATCACGGGTTAGAAGACGCATACTAATTGTTAGCGCTGATGGGCGTATGCAATCTTTACCACTATATAAGCTTCACGGTAAAAATATATCACGATAATGTTATTTTTGCTTTAAATAAGGTCTTGATATTATAACTTTTTTATACAATAGAAATTTCATAATAATTGTCAAAAAAAAACTCAAGCTGACTGAAGACAGGTACCCAGTGAGCAATTAAATAAGAATAAGAAACTAACTACAAAAAATAAGACAAAAAAACTACAGTGTGAACAAATAAATGAACAAAGGATACGACATTGGAGAATTTAGTCAAATATTTAAAAACACTGCCATCTCTTCACTGGTTGCAAATTAATAATATTATTCTATTAAAAGGTACAAAAGTGATTTAGGTCATAGGGGCAGTGAGAGAATTTTCTCTCTGTGTTTGTTTAACAGAATGACAGATAGCAGGAATATTAGATGCGCACTTTAGGAGCGGACCTGATCCATATACTTTAAACCTGAGTTTTCTCAGCTGTTTGCTTCACGTAAGACATAATTCTGTGTTTATTAGGATTACTTCAAAGACAGGCGTTGACACTACAAGATGTGTATATTTAAAGTGTCAAGGCCAATAAAGTGGTTTTGGAACATTCATATGGCGTGGACTCTAGACAGCGGAACATACAGTGGTTACGGAAAGTATTCAGACCCCTTTAATTTTTCACTCTTTGTTATATTTCATCCATTTGCTAAAATCATTTAAGTAATGTTTTTTCCCTCAATAATGTACACACAGCACCCCATATTGACAGAAAAAACACAGAATTGTTGACATTTTGCAGATTTATTAAAAAAGAAAAATTGAAATATCACATGGTCCTAAGTATCAGACCCTTTGCTGTGCACTCATATATTTAACTCAGGTGCTGACCATTTCTTCTGATCATCCTTGAGATAGTTCTACACCTTAATTTGAGTTCTAGCTGTGTTTGATTATACTGATTGGACTTGATTGGGAAAGCCACACACCTGTGTATATAAGACCTTACAGGTCACAGTGCATGTCAGAGCAAATTAGAATCATGAGGTCAAAGGAACTGCCTAAAGTCTCAGAGACAGAATTGTGGCAAGGCTCAGATCTGGCCAAGGTTACAAAAAACTTAAGGTTTCTAAGAGCACAGTGGCCTCCATAATCTTAAATGGAAGACGTTTGGGACGACCAAAACACTTCCTAGAGCTGGCCGTCCGGCCAAAACTGAGCTATCGGGGGAGAAGAGAATTTGTGAGAGAGGTAAAGAAGAACCCAAAAAAATCACTGTGGCTGAGCTCCAGAGATGATGCAGTCGGGAGATGGGAGAAAGTTGTAGAAAGTCAACAATCACTGCAGCCCTCCACCAGTCGGGACTTTATAGCAGAGTGGCCCGACGGAAGCCTCTCATCAGTGCAAGACACATGAAAACCCGCATGGATTTTGCTAAAAAAACACCTGAAGGACTCCAAGATGGTGAGAAAATAAGATTCTCTGGTCGGATGAGACCAAGATAGAAATTTTTGGCCTTAATTCTAAGAGGTATATGTGGAGAAAACCAGGCACTGCTCATAACAAACCTGTCCAATACAGTCCCAACAGTGAAACATGGTTGTGGCAGCATCATGCTGTGGGGGTGTTTTCAGCTGCAGAGACAGGACGACTAGTTGCAATCGAGGGAAAGTTGAATGCGGCCAAACAGGGATATCCTGGAGGAAAACCTTCTCCAGAGTGCTCAGGACTGGGCCGAAGGTTTACCTTCCAATGACCCTAAGCACACAGCTAAAATAACGAAGAAGTGGCTTCAAAACAACTCTGTGACTGTTCTTGAATGACCCAACCAGAGCCCTGACTTAAACCCAATTAAGCATCTCTGGAGAGACCTAAAAATGGCTGTCCACCAACGTTTACCATCCAACCTGACAGAACTGGAGAGGATCTGCAAGGAGGAATGGCAGAGGATCCCCAAATCCAGGTGTGAAAAACTTGTTGCATCTTTCACAAAAAGACTCATGGCTGTATTAGAACAAAAGGGTGCTTCTACTAAATACTGAAAAAAGGGTCTGAATACTTAGGACCATGATATTTCAGTTTTTCTTTTTTAATAAAATCTGCAAAAATGTCAATAATTCTGTGTTTTTCTGTCAATATGGGGTGCTGTGTGTATATTAATGAGGAAAAAAAATGAACTTAAATGATTTTAGCAAATGGCTAAAATATAACAAAGAGTGAAAAATTTAAGGGGGTCTGAATACTTTCCGTACCCACTGTATATTGAAATGAGTTCTCTTTCGCTGGTGATTGGGTTTCAACGGCTTAAAATCACTTGTTTTTAAACCACAATGCTTAAAAACGTGTGCAAATGATAACTGTTCATTACCACGTAGCACAGCAACATCACATGAACGTGTAACTGCGATAGAGACGATAGTCTAAAATCTCTTATATATATATTGCCAACCCCTACTACCCAAATATACAATTCAAAGCACACGCCAAGTGTTTAAATGAATCCATCTCACAATGGATGTATAATTGCTACTAACTCTTTCATGAAATTGATTCGTGGACAATTCCATGTCATGAAATTGCTACTCAGTGCTCCACATGGGAGATCAACAGTAGAGGAGAGCCCTTGCAATTATGCATGTGACATTCAAGACCCTGAATTGTTCAGAGATAGTTATAGATACCGCAAAAATCATGTTGAGTGTAAAGCAATGTAATTAAATGAGCACAGAAGAACGCAGTTTCAAATGATGAGATGTGATGCGTTCATTATATGCCCTCCATTCAAGTCTCATCTCACACTTAGGGAGAAGAAAAGAGATTCGAAAAACAGTCCATTTTTAACAGGCAGTTGCAAAGGTTAATTATTTTCCTAACTACGTCTAGAAATGTCAAACATTTGTTTTCTCCCTAATTGACAAGAAAATTAACTGTGAACTGCACTGAGGGTTAATCTCAAGTCTGTCGTACGAGGCTCTGAGTGCCTCAATGCACAGAAAGCATAAAAAGCAATTATGGTCCCCGCTGTGGCGTCCTTTAAAATCACTTAAAAGCAGCGTAAAATTCAATGCAGATGGAGACAAAAAGCAGAATTATGCCCAGTATCCTGTGGCTCTTGAAGCTGCACTTGAGACCATAAAGTTCAATAATTCTACACACATACCAGCAGTAAGAGCATAAGGGGAAGTATAATCTCAGTGCTAATCAATATTAATTCCTTTGCCTCTCTAATGACAAGGTGTAGTCAATGTCTGCTCATGCTCTCCCTCTCTAGGGTTCAAACACGCTGGGCCTGCAGGCACCTGTCTGTCCTTGTACCTGAGCTGTATTATAGGTGATTATCACACATCGTCCCCCAGGCAGACGGTCTTCATGCGTCTGCAGCATTGATCTCATTTGTTGAGGAGATAAGGCTGTAATTGGATGAGGCCTGAAATCAGATGGACCTCCATGGCTAGGCCAGGGCTAATTCCACTATCCCTGACCTGCCTAAGTAGCTAGGCCACGGCCACAACTACAGGGGGTTAATCCTGTCCAATCCCACCCTCAAGCCAGCTCATCCCCATCTGGGCTGCTGTCCACCTCTCTTCCTCCTGTTGGAGCCAAGCCTCCAAGCCATCGAGGCAAGGGAACAAGGGTACCCGACCGCTCCAGACAAAAACCTGAGCCAGGATCTTAATTGCAAATGCATGATCTATCGAACTGTGATGCTGACTACAGCGGCTGTCTGCAGGATACAGTGCTACATAAATATTTAAGGCCGCATGACATTACAAAACAGCATCAATGTCTGAGTATCTACACAGTTCACTTCCCCAGGTGATTATTTGTGGAGGCACGGAGGTAATTTTGTTAGTTTTTAGAAAAAAGACCCAAGGATGGCGTAAATAAACTCAGTAATACAGGGTTGGTAACAGATTACTGATTTTTGCACAATATTTATCACCTTTAACACAATTACACATTACTTGTGATTGAGCAATATGGATTTATTTGATATCTTAGAGAGCAAAGGTTGCCGATAATAAGCTGGTATATCATACTATCATATTTAAATAACACACGCAGCATTGAAATTTATTTTTCCTCCAAATGATTTTTCCTAAATTAGAAATGAATAAAAGAAAATGAATCAAACATAAAAAATGAACTGTAAATTGAAGATTTATACTTCAGATAGCAACTTCTTGATTCTGCAACCCTATTATAGTATTTCCCACAAATAAAGAAAACTACTTTGAATAGAATACTTTTTCTTATAATTTATTAGATTAGTTAATAGTTAATTAGACAGAGGTGGTAAACAGTACACTAATGAAGACGTAGGATGGGATCACGTGTGTTTGTTCTCAGGTGCTGGCGTTCTCAGTGCTCTCAAATGAACAGCCTTGGTGGTGTCAAAATAAAAGCCCCGCTTTTGATACTTATTGGCCTAACAGATAAACATATTGATTGATGCCAATAATAAAATAAAATGCCAAATATCGGCTGATAGATTGGCCTTGGCAATACATCAGTCCACCACTACTCATAACTGAAACTCAAACTGTAATGTTGGCAGTTGGCTTCTACTAATCAAAGAAAATGTTAAAAGACAGATGCTGAATTCAGAACTGCATACTAAAATACTACTATTACCATTCTTTTCACAGAAAGACATTATAAAAAGAGTAATATGCTAGTATGCTGTCCTGAATTTAACAAGAGCAGGCCTCTCTTCTGCCTCTCTTCAGATTCTGGAGAAGTCAAGTTCTTCATATAATACCAAAGAAGTTTGTTTTGTTAGCACTTTACACCAAAGTTCAATTCATTAATATTAATTCAAGGTATAGTTCACCCAAAAAATGAAAATTCTGTCATCATTTACTCAGTATGACTTTATTTCTTCTGCAGAACACAGAATATTTCAAGGACTTGAATAAAATATAGCATGAAACAATTCTCACATACTTTACCATTGTACTGAAAAACAGGTTTTGTGGAACATACAGCAACATAACAATAGAGACAACTATACTGCAAGGTATAACTTTGAGTGCGCGGCATGTTTTGAGAGAAGTGAGATGAAGCGGTGTATCAGGTGAAAAGCAATAAGCTATGCCCCGAAGATGAAAGCTTCACAAATCCTTTGATGACTCAAGAGTTTGGTGCATAGTGCTGTTTTTGATCAGACTAACTAGAACGGAGGGAGTTTTGCAGAATGCAGTCATGGGTTTGATAAAGTGTCGAGAAAGTCTGTGGCTCGTCAAAGAAATATCTTTCTCAAAAAACTACAAATTCCCTCTTAAGCCCGTGTGCCTTGTGCAAAAAGCTTTTAAGCCCAAAGACACTTACTGTACTGTGTCATTTCCAAAAACATAAACTCTCACTTAGAGTGAACATTCTTGTGGCGTATTTTCATTTCCAGCAGTATAATGGACAATAATAAGCAAAATCGAGGAGACCCGCAGTGCACCCGGTTCTGGGAAGTGAAGAAATTCTTCAAAAATGCAGCAGCAAGAATATTCCGGTGATAAAAATATCTATAAAACTGTAAACTTATTTTTATCCTCTCGCTGCTCCAACTGCCTCACAGCGACAATAACTGGCAAAGAAAACTATTTTTCTCTCCATCCCTCTCGAACACTCAACTCAACAGTACCAGCAGCGCTGGAAGGTAATTCGACTGGCCAATTTAAACATGTCATGATTGAGCTGGAAAGAACATACGGACATCAAAGAACAAACCTCGAGTCTGAGAGAAAGAGCGGTGTGCTGGCGGGAGGCTGAGAGAGGGACGAGAAACGGGTGGGGGGGTTCGAATCGTGTGTCATTACGATCACACCGCTGTGTTGCTATTCTGGATTCCTGGGGTTTGACATCTAGATTGCAGATGGATAAGTGTGCCTTAAAACCACATCCCCCATCAGGGAAAAGAAAATAATTTCTCATAACGGCATCTATTTACTGGCAAGGCCTATCTCTCCCACAGGGCCCGAAACAAATGAAAATGTTATTTCTCTCCTCATGAACTCCCACCTTTTCTGTCTGCCTTTCTTCACTGCCAGCAATTTCATTCTCCCTCTAAATTTGAGTTAAGTCCATGACTAGGGGGAAATAATGTCTCTGGAATAATATTTCTGCAACTATAATTCCAGGGGGTTGTGTTCCTATATTTATATACCTTCGCATTTATTTACTTAGTTCTCTGGCTTTTTGCCTTGCGGTTTTGGAGGAAATTGCAGTGGCTTCTGATACAGAAGTGATGCGAGATACGGAGGATCTTTCTGTAATCCCCTTAGCCGCAGCGAGGCCTTGACGGGGGACAAACATGTCCTCTGCCAAACATATAAACAGCCCTGATGCGGACAGACAGCCGCACACAACGGCGCCTGTCAGAGAGGTATTTCGCACGCCACTCATGAGATGATGCAAAGCGCAATATTAGCTCAACCCTGTGCAATGTTAAGCCTAGAATGACACAAATGTAAGCATTGCAAAACATCCAGATAAAATGCATTTTTATAGTGGTGACCACGACACGTTGCACTGTGGTGATCAATACAATTTTGAATCCGGCTCACAACATTCCTCAATCCCGTTCCTCCCACTTCTCCACATAACTTTCTGTCAATGCTCTACAATGCCTCTATGGCAGTGATTTTTAACTTGAAGGCTTCTCGTTGTCCAACACAATTTCACAAAAAGGCCTTTCATATACTATAATATTTCGTCAAGTATGTTCTGCTGCTAATATGACAACATGGCTTGTTTTCAATCTTTTTAATTAACAGAAACTGGGAGATTATATAAATTAATTAAACTGATTAACCACATTTATTTTTGTGATTCAAGAAGTTTCATTAACTGTATGTTCTTTAATAAAAAAAATGCTGATGAAAGAAATACTTAGTTTACACTTCAGTTGTATGTGCTTTTTAGTATTTTAATTAAGTTAGATTATTTTTATAAAAAATTTTGTAGCTTGCAGAGGCCCCTTGGCAATGTGTGTCAAACGTCTGAGATTCAAAATTCAAAATTTAATTAAAAAATGTAAATAAACAGAAAGGTAAAAAAATGGTATGATGTAATAAATATTTAAGATTAAGCCCTATTTCTAAGAAGGAGCTGAATTTTACAACTCAAATGAAATTAAATATGTTATATATTTTTTATATAGTTAAATATTACAAATTACAAAAATGCACAATTGTAGCATTTTAACTAGTGGTCTCAGACTTGACTCCTATGGCTCTGGCCTGGATTCAGATGTCAGTTCTGGGCAGGGATATACTATAACGGTGGTTTGAGGTGGATGTTTTAATAGCTTGTTCTTTACAGGACTCTTTAACACTCTGTGTGTACTCAGCCTCTTCCACTCAAGCATAAATCTCAACAGAACCGTGACAGATAGTTCTGGAACCTTGGCTGGATTCAGAACACCCAGCAAGAATTTATGTTTCCCCAACCACCTGCGTGGCCTGACATGTCATTAAAATGACTGCTGGATGAACATCAAAAACCAGTAACTACTTTTTCATTCCATCTCAAATTTTTTTCTTCTTTTGCATATGAGGAGGGAAACATGTGGTTGTTACACTAAATCACAAAGGCAATAAAACTTAGTGACTTGTTATAAATCTTTAGTCTTTTACAAAACTAAGTCAAAAAAAGACTTTTCTTTATTTACTCATTTCCTTTGATTATAGAGTTCTGTGCTTTGAATGAAGTCATGAAGACTTTTATGCTTTATTCTCAGCAGACACACTCTCTGATCTGGGTCTGAGTGACTAAAAAACACAGCGCAGTCCATTAACCGAACGCCAGTGAGCACAATGTGACTGTGACGCCTGCAGTGTGTTAAAAGCCCCTTTAAATACAGTCTAATGGTTCAGAGCCGAGTGATATACCTTCTCACTGCAGCCCAGCAGACACATTCACACATTAAAATCCCATGGAGGACGAAACAGCAGGAAGGCTGGGCGTGGAGATAATGGGCATTCAGACTGCAATATCCGATTGGTGTATAGAGCTGGTAAGCGGTGAAGAGATGATATATGAAAGCTCGACTTGGCGTTCTCTATTAACACAACATTGCAAAACAAATACAGTCATTCTAATGCCAGCATGCTAAAAACACAACTGATCCTTGAAACACAACATTATAAATAGATAGATATATTCTAAAATCTGTTTGGATGAGTTACATTTGAAGCTGTTGAAAACAGTCAATATACACCCCACCTCTGACCAATCAACTGAACTGCAAAAATTGCTGATAAAATGTAATACTGTGAAAAATTATATGATCAATAAGTCATGACAACATACTGTATGTTTTTACATTACTTTAACTCATCAAATTAATTTAACCAATTTCAACTTCATTTTTTAAGTTATATGAGATTCAACTAAATTTTATACAATGATTAGAATTTAATGTTTACTATACCTAGACTAAGCCAATTTTTCTATACTAAGACATTTCGATGGCACTGCACTTAGTTTTTACTAGGACTTTGATCTTTCGGTAGACAGGATCGCTTAGATTCATGATTCATGGTTTTTCGTGCGATTCAAGAACGATGTGTGCAATTCAGACGATTATTCGATTCGATTCACATTAACTTCGATTTCGCTTCGTTAACGATTCGATTCTGCATTCTTTACGTGCATTCACAGGATTATTTAAATGCTTCCCCTAAATTCTTTAAATGCTTAGGGGGCAAATTACACAGCAGCCTTTATGTTTACAGAACCATAGGTTAGAGAAAAAAACACTTGTCCATTGTTAGATGCCAGTTGATGCTAGCGCTAGTATAAATGTATGTAAGCCAAGATTTTAAAAAGAGCTTTAAATGTATTATGTATAGGCTAACATTTTGTCACACCAGGGGTGTAGCCATCATTTCAGAAGTGACAGAAATGTCAAATACAATAATTTTATGTAGGCCTATGAAAGTATTATTTTATTTTTATTTTTTTACAAGGAATTATTTTCTTATCTCTTACTTTGAATTTGCTATAAGAAATCAAATACACTATTGGACAATAATCAATCATTTGTAATCAATAATCTTTTCCTAATGGCAATTTTCTGATTGTTTCATATACTACAAACAATTATTTAAATTTTCTGCACAGAATAAGGTAGAACATATACTTTATAGTTTCTGTACTGTAATAAATTATGTCAATTAGCACTGCATCATTCATACGTTTTATTTATTTATTGTGTTTATTGTCTTAAATGTTTCAGCTCATTTCTGCTTTGTATGCAGATTAGCTGCAGATATATCCTGTCAACGTCTTAAGTTCTAGGAGCGCGAGATCACTTCTCTTACTTTAGTATAGGAACCAATTATCATTACTAGTAGTTTGCCTTATTATCTGTTAACATGCATATTACTAGCATATTGGCTGTTTTCTAGAACTTATAAAGCACATATTCTGCATGACCATATTCTACATCCCTAATCCTACTCAATACATAAACTTAACAACTACCTTACAAACTAATAATAAGCAGCAAATTAGGAGTTTATTGAGGCAAAAGTCATAGTTAATTGTGAGAATTGGACCTTAAAGTGTATCCCTAAAAACGTTAAAAAAATTATTAGGAGTGCACAATGCATCAAAAAATCATCTCTTAAAGGGGTCCTATTATGCTCTTTTACAAAGTTTTGATTTTGTTTTGGGGGTGTACTAGAACATACTCTCATGCTTGGTGCATTATTTTTTCACATAATTTACATTATTACAATACCTTTCTCCCCAGCCTGGCACAAACGGCTTGATTAGTTTCGGGTATGATGAATGCCCGCCTTCCGAAAAATGAAATGTGTTTTGATTGGTTAGCTGTCCCAGTGCGTTTTGTGATTGGTGAACAGCTTAGACGGTGTTTCAGTACTGCCACGGCCCTTGCCAAAGTAGCATGTTCCGTCTGCTCCAGTATAAAGAATGGCGTCAATATTGCAATATCAATTTGAGCCGAATTCAGACCCCCATAATATTGAACAAGAGGATCGTGCAGAACATTTGCACGCACGGATATTGCAAGACATATTAGAGTGGTAACGTTATTGTTTTTTTGCTAAATCACGTTTTATATACGATGTCAACAACCGCTTAAAAATAACTGCATTTACTATATACAGATAAGTGCAACGGTAATATGTATTATGTTTATTGTTCTTTAATTCTAACATTATAAAATGAATTGCAGTGGGTCCTACGACTTCACTCCTTATGAGGTGCATATATAGCAAATTCATTCTCTGCCATCATAGTCGCTTGTAGAGCGGGAGAGATTTAGCAGGCGCATTACCATGCAAGAGAATGAATCCCAAATTTGCAAAAGACAGTCGGTTTCCTTCAGAAATACAGTGATATAAAAACTTGACGCAACAGAAGCACTTCTTCTTCATCGTCGTCTTGTCTGATGCACTCAACCAAGCGTTCTAACCATGACCTCGCCCCTCCCCAACCATTCGAATTTCTGTAGGCAGGATTTATTTTAATGATATTCTAATGGGCCACTTTGTGACATCACAAAACCCAGAAAACAACGCTTTAGTCCAAACGAGCCGTTCGTTGTAGTTCTTGAAAAGGGATTATTTAACTAAATATCTCTCTTTGGAGTGGACTTTGTAGATTTTTTTATGCTTAAACATGCACACTGACTGAAATTCAAAAAGTGAAAAAGCATAATAAGACCCCTTAAAAGAAATATTTTTTCCCCTTTTCTTTTTTTTACATAAATAATTTACAGACAAGCCAAAAGTCATGGCTGCGATTCCAGAACAACAGTGAAAAGCGGATTGGCAGTACTGAACAGTTTCGGCCATGCTCTATGAGAAGAAATGGAGAGTAACCAGGCCTACAACCTCACAATATGAGACCTTTCCAACTTCTCTTCCCACTTTCTCGCATCCCTGGAGAACCTCACACAGTCTTTCCATCAGCACCTGGGTCTGCTAAAGATACGGAAGCGCTACTTGGCTTGGGCAAGGCAGTCTCAATCCATCATAAGGAAGGATCATTAAGGAGTGAAAACACAAGTCGCCTCTGAGGAAGCCAAACAAGCAGGGGGAAAAAATAGCAGGAAAAGAAAGAAGTCTGGTATATTTACAACACAGGCTTGGGGAATAGGGTCATGGCAGCTCAGTTGAAAACACACACAGAGGCTCTAGGTCATGGTGATTTGTAGGCCCAGGAGAAGTGAGCTTGTGCTGGTGTTTATGAAAGCGACTGATGCCTGTATCCTGGTGGGCAAGGTTGAGTTTATTTTAGCTCATAGCCAAGGTATTTTCTGTAAAAGCGATGTATTTGACAACTTTACTCAAGTGATGCTCGCTCCGCAGAGGGTGAGGGGTACGACGCATTGCACCCGTATGCTGTTAGCTCTGAATGTCATACAACCAAGACACAGACATGCTTCCTATACAGGCTCCGAGTCAAAAATCTTTTCTTTTCTTGATTCTTTCTCTGCTGCATTCTCGCACATTCAGAATATGGTACCCACGTTGGTCTCTTATTGCTATGGCAACTAGCGATTTCTCTTGCTCCTTGAGCCCTGTGCTTTCATTATCCAATCAGAACAAGACCTTTGTTAAGATTCCCTCAGGCTCCACTTATTCAACTCACTATGATGAACTGACCTTAACACTAAAGCGAGACAGAGAGAGAATGACAGCAAGAGAGAGATTCCTCCAAGCTATCCGTCTCTATTCGAAAGAAAAAAATTAATAAATAAAATGAGGAAAAGACAGGCATTTAAATGGCACTACAATATGCACTCTGATCTGAAAAGACGACAAAGAGAAAGAGACAATCTAGTCCCTGCCAGCACTTTTTGTCTGCTTCTCTCTCACTCCCTTCCTCCCACCGTCTGTGGGTGAAAGGAAGAGGAATCTGTAGAAAATGGAACAAGGTTAGCTGGTGAATGACTGGATGATGCTGAAATGGACTGGATTCAAGGGTACTTCGCTGGTAGCTGGCTCTGGTCCAGACACTCTGTTAACCAAATCAAACTAATAAAATCAGATGAACAACATTTCAAGACAATAAAAATCCGACTTCTATAAAACTGACCGAAAACTTGCACATTGAGCAGCGAAGCTCTTGTAGGTCACGTTCTGTGAGTTTAAATTCAGAATCAAGTCTCAGTTTCATTTTATGTTTAATCACTACTCTCCCGCCAAACACCAATTAAAATTAAACCAAATAAATAAAAATAGTTAGAAAATGTACAAAATAAAATAAATACACTACTATTCTCACACAAGCCATTGTTGACTTAATTCTCTGGAGGTTAGTACCTGAGGCTTTAGAGAGCCTCAATATGATTGGTTCCTGACCCGATGGTTAAGTGCTGTCTATATGTGTGGATATGTTCATCTGTGCTGTCCCTCTCCCCATCGGCCATGATGGACAGTTAGCTGTTAGATAATGACAGCCCAATACAGACACGCTGTGATGCAAGCAGACCACCCTGTCACTGTGTGTCAAAATCTGCTGCCACATTCACACAAAAACACTCTCAGGTTCAACTTAGCCCACACCTGCCAACAGTGGATGAACTGAGGAAGATGTACAGACTATAAACATGTCTTAGCAGCCAAGATGCTTTCTTCAGGAAGACTTTGATTTGAATTGTGTAATTTACGACAGCAAAATTCAGATTATAATTGATCATTCAAAGTAAATTGTGACTCACACCTGGACCTTTGAAATGCTTACATTAAAAAGACAATCACATGTTGAGCCAAATGTATTTGTATAGCAGTCACAACAGTTTTCAAAGCAGCTTCACAGAAAATCACAATGTTAAAGTTTATAATATCATAATATTGTCATGCCTTATAGTTACCCTTTGCAGAATTAGTTTCTGGGCAATTAATATAGTTTACATTTTACATGATGCATTGCTACTATACTCCAACTCATTTGAAAGAACTGGGCGGTATATGGTTACATTTTGTTACATTTATTTTTAAATCAATGTACTATACACGGTATGGCCGAAAGTTGGATTACTGTAATATAACTTTATCGAGAGAGCTGCGATAATACGTTGGAAACAAGGAACAATTTTAAAACTACAGATGAGGCGGTTTGCTGACATTTGATATCAAAAAAAAAGCTAGGCAGTTGAGGTTGCTATACATGTGCATCTCATTAAATTAGAATGTCATGGAAAAGTTCAGTTGTTTCAGTAATTCAACTTAAATTGTGAAATCGTGTATTAAATAAATTCAATGCACACAGACTGAAGTAGTTAGTCTTTGGTTCGTTTAATTGTGATGATTTTGGCACACATTTACAAAAACCCACCTATTCACTATCTCAACTAATTAGAATACTCATAAGACCAATAAAAAAAACATTTTTTTGTGAATTGTTGGCCTTCTGGAAAAGTATGTTAATTTACTGTACATTACTCAATACTTGGTAGGGGCTCCTTTGCTTTAACAACTCTGAGGTCGATTACGCGGATACGCGTTTTGACGGCATTTCTCCTGAAAAAAATAAATAATAACTAAAAAATAGATCACAACGGAAAAGAACTTAAATTAAACTTTCCGTTTTGATCTTACAGATAAGAGCAATGCATCAATCGAATCTGTAAAGGGTCTATTTTTATTTGTGTGCACTCACAATATCAAGAACTTTTTTTTTGTAAAATAAAGAAAACAAATAGGGTGTGCTGTCTGCCGCTTTGGTCTGCGTAATCTTTATTTAGAAAAGCGTCATTAAAATGAACTAACTCAGCAAATACTCAACAAAGAGACATGAGAGATATATCTATGGAAAGCTTGAAATGTCTACTTTTAAACTAAGCAAGTCATATCGAAAACAAATATTCTGTGATAAAATAATCCATATGAAACCAACGCGATGTCAAGTCTTCGCTGTTGCCTTCATTATCGCTAATGTGACCACACACCGATGACGCTTTTGATACTACAATCGTCCACGTGAGACATGTAAACGCCCACATCACAGCAAACAAAACAGCAAGACCTCAAGCTTTACTGTTCGCGTCGCGCTGAGAAGAATAACACAGAATTCACCTCAAGAAGCTTTGGATTACCTCAGGAAAAAAAAAAAAAGTAAATCTTTTTTATTAACCTACTTGTATTAGTTTTCACATAACTTGTACACATTGTACTAGTTAGACTTTCTCCAAACTATAATTCATGACTAAATGTATAATCAAGTGAAACATCATGAAGTTTCATTCACAGCATCTAAATGTCACGATGCCAGGATTTTTTTTATGTTCTATAACAGACAGAAATAAGATATAAAAGTAATATGAGTTATAATATTACTAGCCTAATGTCAGTAAGAATTAGTCAAAACTTTACTGTGATAGGATATTCTCTGTTCACGAATATAGCCATATATGTTTATAACTATAGTTTTTGGATTGTATAGGCCTACATACAAAGCATGCTTATGTTTATGAATGTAACTAAGCTTCTGTTAATGAATATCTGCTCTGGTGTAAATATTGTGAATGTGTTATACCCGTGTCTTATGGAGTAATGACTCTGAAATGTTTGAAACTGTTTTCATTTTCTTTTTAGGACTGTGGCTGCATCACCGGCATCTTGCACAAGAAAGGCACACGCACGTCATTCAGTTTTGAGTTCGCTGGAAAATCACACTGAGTAAGTGCACAGTATAGTAATTGTATTATTCCTAGAATATGTGGTAATATTATTTGTGGTTGATAGTGTTAAAATGTAAGAATTGGCATTGTTTTCTCATGAAGTATGCATACTATACTAAGGTACTGTGGGGAAAAAACACTTACTCTTGCATTTCTGCTCTCTCATAGGACGAGGGCACTCGGTCGTTTTAACTCCGTTTCAGCAAGTGTGCATTCCATTTTAAAGGATGTACTTTATGTGATTGAGTTACTTCGTGGTAAAATTATGTGTTGCTATTGGGAATTGGTTCTTTTGTTTTAGATTAAATTAGTAACTAGATAAGTGAAACATCATAATAATTTTAATAATGTAGTTTGTGTAAACAGCATGCTTGCTTTTTTATTTCAGATGTGAGAACAGTGCAAAAGAACCTGTTGCAAAGAGAGCCAAAGCAAATAAGCAGCCCACTTGGTCATGGAAACCAGAGAATGACGTTGACATGTTCCACAGGCTCTGATATTTCTGCCCCGCACAAGAGCCTGGACCACAACTAAGACCATGTGATGCACACACTCCAAAAATGATGTGATAGTTATATATATTCTAAATAAACTACAAACAAAAAAATAGATACATTTCTTTTTCCTCATTATTTCTTGTAGCAATTCCCTCTCAGTCACTCACCTGACAGCTCATTATGCAGGCCTTTGTCTTCTCAGGTGTGAATCACATCAGTATACATGACCATTCACGCCCCTTCGCATATTCCTTTTCTACACAAAAAGTGTCTTAGAAAATTTAAATCAATATAATTGTTTTCTGTGAGTGAGTAAACAATATGATTTTCACATCATTCTGAAGCAAAAAATCTAGACTTCAAGATCAGTTCTCAAAATTATTGTGATCAAATGTTCTGTATTTGTTTTATGGCCTTATTTCAGTGACTTAAAAAAAATAGTTTTTCACTAAGCACGCATAAACGTTGTTTTCTCAAAAACACAATCACATACATACATGCTGCTCACATATTATTGTAGCCCAGTTTGTGCTGATTATGGTGCTACTAAACTTAGTCATTAAAATGTTTATTAGCAACTGAAAAAAGCACAAATGTCAGGACATGTCAAAACTTCTCCAGGGCCCAAAACACCCTCAGACCCCAGAGGGTTAATTACTGCCTCAATTCAGCGTGGCATGGAGGTGATCAGTTTGTGGCACTGCTGAGGTGGTATGGAAGCCCAGGTTTCTTTGACAGTGGCCTTCAGCTCATCTGCATTTTTTGGTCTCTTGTTTCTCATTTTCCTCTTGACAATACCATAGATTCTCTATGGGGTTCAGGTCTGGTGAGTTTGCTGGCCAGTCACGCACACCAACACCATGCTCATTTAACAAACTTTTGGTGCTTTTGGCAGTGTGGGCAGTTGCCAAATCCTGCTGGAAAATGAAATAAAAAAGCTGGTCAGCAGAAGGAAGCATGAAGTGCTCCAAAAATTTCTTGGTAAATGGGTGCAGTGATGTTGTTTTTCAAAAAAACACAATGGACCAACAACAGCAGATGACATTGCACCCCAAATCAATCACAGACTGTGGAAACTTAACACTGGACTTCAAGCAACTTGGCTATGAGGATCTCCACCTTCCTCCAGACTCTAGGACCTTGGGTTCCAAATGAAATACAAAACTTGCTCTCATCTGAAAAAAGAGGACTTTGGACACTGGGCAAAAGTTTTTTTTTTTTTCCCCCCAGTTTTCTTCTCAATTAGCCCAGGTAAGACGCCTCTGACATTTGTCTGTGGTTCAGGAGTGGCTTAAAAAGATGAATACGACAACTGTAGCCAAATCCCTTGACACATCTGTGTGTGGTGGCTATTGATGCCTTAACCCCAGCCTCAGTCCATTCCTTGAAGTTCACTCAAATTCTTGAATCGATTTAGCTTGACAATACTCATAAGGCTGCGGTTCTCTCGGTTGGTTGTGCATCTTTTTCTTCCACACTTTTTCCTTCCACTCAACTTTCTGTTAACATGCCTGGATACAGAACTCTGTGAACAGCCAGCCTCTTTGGCAATGAATGTTTGTGGCTTACCTCCTTGTGAAGGGTGTCAATGATTGTCTTTGACAACTGTCAGATCAGCAGTCTTCCACATGATCGTGTAGCCTAGTGAACCAAACTAAGACTCCATTTTGAAAGCTCAGGAAACCTTTCTAGGTGTTTTGAGTTGATTAGCATGTCAACATATTCTAATTTGTTGAGATAGTGAATTTGTGGGTTTTTGTTAAATGTGAGCAAAATCATCACAATTAAAATGAAAACCCAAAAAAAAAAAAAAGGGGGGAACCGTAAACTACTTCAGTCTGTGTGCATTGAATTTATTAAAACAAAAGTTTCACAATTTGAGTTGAACTACTAAAGTAAATGAACTTTTCCATGACATTCTATGTATTGAGATGCACCTGTATATAGGGGAAGTAGACTTAATGAACACATGTCTCTAGTGAGGTATTAAATGTATGCAAATAAAATTGTGTTTATATATGTTTAATGCGTGTATGCAATACTGCAGTTGACATTCTGCGCACAATATAAACAAGGAAGGTGTAGTAGGTTGTTGTTCCTATACAACCAAGTTGCTCTGAAACGTTAGTATCATATTCCCGTCCTAAAAACTAGTCCTTACGTACCTAATATGGCATGACTTTAAAATGTTTGTACAATGTTACAAGTAGAAACGTTGAGGGTAAAAACGTTCTGCTGTGGTATCTAAAGGGGAGAGTGCCTTCCATATAAGTGGTCGTGGTGGGGTGGGTAGCGCTGACCGTTTTAGCATAAACAGCAAAGCGTAGAGGGGACGCAGGGGCAGGTTATGAGGTCTGTCCCAGCGTGTTCGGGTCTCAGAGTGACATGGACCAGTTGTTTCGAGCAGTGCTGTTCAGGTATTAAAGCACGCATAACCACTCTGTTCTTCAAGACACACTCCGATCCCTTTCCCCACTCAACGGCACGACCTTATAAACAATGACAGCTAAAAACAACCTCACTCAATTCGCAAATAATGGCACACTACCACAAATGCACTAAACACACACACACACACACACACTCCGAACTCCTGTTCAAACACTTTAACTCCTGCCATGATAATCAGGTAATTATAGGTGCGGTGCAACTGCTATATCTAAATGCTCGTCTCTAATAAGGAATATTTCAAATTAGAGCGAGTGGGAGAAGAAGAGAGAGAGAACGTGAGTGATGAATGGAGACGGAAAAAGAACTACTAGATAATTGATGCGAGCAATTACAACTTCCATGTCGGAGCAAATTGGTCTGCATTTCTCAGCATGTAAGGGCCCCTGACCTCATTATAACAACAGTGTAGAAGAATAATCAAAATTAGCAGCGAGGTTTGAGGATCTGTGACAAACAGAGAGCAGAAAGTTTGACTCTAATGTAATCTGTTTTGACTTCAGCCACGAGAGAGCTATATCCGCAGGTCAAACGCTCTGGCAGAAACATGACCTCTCCGCAAAATGCTGTGGACTCTTTCCACGTCCTGGCGAAATCAAATAATAACAGTAATCATTAAGAACAACATCTATATTATATGACATAAATCTGCTCCAGCGGCCATAATTGCAGGGTGGAGATTGTTTTACCACATAGCGAAAGAATCCCCCAGCACAGGCAGAACTAATAATCTACAGCCACTAACCACGACGCTGGATTCAAATATGTTCACTGCAGAATGGCAAGGGGGCTACAAATCCTCGCAAACCACTCAGAGAGTTCCAAAGCGAATGCTCGAGAGACCGGGAAAAAGAATGATTTTCATAACATTGCATTTAGAGAACATTTAGATGAAGTACTGGAAACATAAGTATAAATAAACTAGCTGCAATGCGTTTGTAGTGAGTATTATTGCTTCTTACGTGGAAAGACAAATGCAATTTCTGTAAAATTATAAGGTTTAAGTGATGAAAATGTGACAATTTCTATGATTTTGTGTTAAATTGTAATAAAATTGTCAATAATACATTTTTGAAAATGTTATGTTTGTACTGAGGATTCCTGTAAACTTAATTTACTATTCTGAATCTGAATTCTGCTTCTGTTCCTTCAACCTTAAAATTAGATCTGTCTAATCTATTATTAATAGCACTGCTGAGATTATGAATCTGAATTTTTATCTAAATTCTGCATCCTAACTGAATTCTAAATCCTGATTCTGTTTCTTCAACCTCAAAATTGGGTCTATCTCACCTATTATGAATAGCATTGCTAAAATTATTCATCTGAGTCTACAGTGGTGTGAAAAAGTTTTTGCCACCTTCCTGTTTTTTTAATTGTTTGCACATTTGCCACACTTAAAAGATTCAGATCAAACTAAATTTTAATATTACACAAAGATAATACAAACTGCAGTTTTTAAATAATGATTTTATTTATTAAGGGAAAAAAAACTGTCCAAACCTGCCTGGCACTACGTGAAAAAGTAATTGCCCCCTAATCTAATAACTGGTTGCAGCAACAACTGCAATCAAGCGTTTTGCGATAAATGGCAATGAGTCTTTCACAGGAATTCTGGCCACCTGGGCAGGGGGGGGGGGGAATTGTTTTAATTCAGCCACATTGGAGGGTTTTTGAGCATGAATGGACTGTTTAAGGTCATGCCACAGCATCTCAATAGGATTTAAGTCTGGACTTTGACTTGGCCACTCCAAAACCTTAATTTTGTTTTTCTTGAGCCATTCAAAAGTGGACTTGCTGGTGTGTTTTGGATCAATGTCCTGCTGCAGAACCCAAGTACGCTTGAGCTTGAGGTCACAAACTGACGGCCGGACATTCTCCTTCAGGATTTTCTGATAGAGAGCAGAATTCATGGTTCCATCAATTAAGGCAAGTTGTCCAGGTCCTGAAGCTGCAAAACAGCCCCAGACCATCACACTACAACCACCATGTTTGATGTTCTTTTTATGAAATGCTGTGTTGGTTTTACGCCAGATGTAACGGGACACACACCTTCCAAAAAGTTCAACTTTTGTCTCATCAGTCCACAGAATATTTGCCCAAAAGTCTTGGGGATAATCAAGAAATTTTTTGGCAAATGAGAGACGAGCCTTTGTGTTCTTTTTGGTCAGCAATGGCTTTTGCCTTGGAACTCTCCCATGGATGCCGTTTTTGCCCAGTCTCTTTCTTATATTTGAATCATGAACACTGACCTTAATTAATTAGATGTTAATTTAGATGTTGTTCTGGGTTCTTTTAATGACCTCCTGGATGAGTCGTTGTTGCGCTCTTGGATTAATTTTGGGGAAGGTTCACCACTGTTCCAAGTTTTCTCAATTTGTGGATAATGGCTATGACCGTGGTTCGCTGGAGTCCCAAAGCCTTGAAATGGCTTCATAACCCTTTCCAGATTGATACATGTCAACTGTTTTGATTCTCATTGGTTCTTGAATTTCTTTAGATCGCGGCATATTGTGTTGTTATTTAAGCATGCTTCACTTTGTCAGAAAGGTTCTTTTTAAGTGATTTCTTGATTCAACAGGTATGGCAGTAATCAGGCCTTGGTTTGGCTAGTGAAAATTAACTCCACTTTCTAAAATAATGTAGTTAATCACAGTTCTTTCATGATTTAAAAGGAGGGGGCAATTAATTTTTCACGTAGAGCCAGGTAGGTTTGGACAGCTTTTTTACCTTAATAAAATAAATAATCATTTAAAAACTGCATTTTGTATTAACGTGCATTATCTCTGAGTAATAGTAAAATTGGTTGAGTGATCGGAATCTTTTAAGTGTGTGACAAATCTTGCCCCCCCCCCCCCCAAAACATTAAAAAACAGGAAGGGGGCAGGGGGGCACTGGATATCTAAATTCTGTTTCACTGAATTGTTCATCTCGTACATCGGTTGCATCACATATTATGAAGCACTGATGAGATTATGAATCTGAATTGAGATCTGAACTCTGTATCTAAATTGAAATCAGAATCTGAATTCTGATTCGGTTCCTTCTGACACTAAAACAGGCCTGTCTATTCTCTAACTTTAATAAATAGAACTGCTGAGATTATGAATCTAAATTGAGATCTGAACTCTGTATCTAAATTGAGTTCTGAATCTGAATTATGATTATGTTCCTTCTGACTCTAAATCAGGTCTGTCTATTATCTATCTATAATGAATAGAACTGCTCAGATTATGAATCTGAATTGAGATCTGAGTTCTGCATCCTAACTAAATTCTGAAACTGATTTCTGATTCTATTCACACTCAAAATCAGGTTTGACTGCTCTATTCTGAATAGCACTGCTGTGATGATAATTCTGAATTCATATCTGAATTCTGAATAAAAAAAAAAATCTGAAATTCTGAAAATCTGCAGATTTCTTGTGTATGTGTGTGTCGAGAGCACGTCTTGATACGCTACACACCCCACCCCCGCACATGACAGACCACTAAACAGGCCAAACTGCCACCTGACCCTCAATGTAAATATTTCATTGCTCTGCCTCCGTTAAGACCGCACTGAATGATGAATGAGCAATAAAATGTGTTACCCAGAAATCCCAGAGTACTGTCACTATGGCGACCAAAGAGCAGGTAATGTCATCGCTTTCTCTCAGTCTCTTTCTACTGTCTGTCTGTGCCTCTCTGCATCAGATTAGCAGGCTAATCCATAGGAGGGACACTGCAGTGACGATGATGTTAAATTAACTGTCATATTTAAGCCTTTTAGTTAGGTTTTGTTCCCGGCTCGGACTGACCTCATTATCGTCTCCAGCTTTGTCTCTCATCAGCAAGATGGTGACGGGTGGGCAAAGGCAGCAAACGCTCAGGGGGCATGATGCGTCCGTCCCCCATCCCTCTCGGCAAACACACACACACCAAAAGAAAAGCATTAATGTGCTGTTTACTGGAATCCAGAGCCCTGTAATTGGCAATTTATTTGATAGGCAGCCGGATAATGATGGCATTTCACTCCTGCCGCAGAGACTAAACACATGTGTGTTTGATTCGCACCGTCTCCACCACACATCCCCTTTTCTCCTCTTCCCTTTGCCCTGGCCTCCAGCCACCCTGCCTGGGGAAACCGTGCCGCCATGCTGGCTTCAAACGTGGCTGAAAGGGGACCCGGGGCTTCGGAGCAAATACAGCAAGCCTGCCAATTTATCCAAGGTTTGGGGTTACCGCTGGCGAGAACAAGGCTGATGCACCATTTGTAGCTTAATGAGCTGGCAGCGCATGGGGACAGGGGGAGAGAGGGAGAGGGAGGAAAGAGGGTGAGGAAAAGAGCAAAAGAAGGGGGAGGAAGTGAGCAAGATGTCCTGAGTGACCTCTTTTGACCCCAGCTTCCTCTCTGTCAAGCGTAGATCAACACCAGGCTCTGTTTCTCTCGTTTTTTTTTCATCAGTGCAGTGGAAAGGAGTACGAGAGAGAAGACATCATTAGCACACTACCAAAACAGTCTATAACGAGGGCTAGAATTACTCCTCGTAACCCCAACTCAAGCTTTCCCTTCGTTTTTGCTTCACTTTTATGAAAATGTGTGCATATGCCATCATGAATATATATAAACAATAAACATGTCAAAAAATAAACAAACAATCTCTTTAAAGAAACTCTCTAGGGCCAGAATTTTCATTTTAGGAAAGACTCTTTACTTTAAGAAAAGAAAATGGAGAGGGGAGTGGTCATATTTTAAACATATTTTTAAAAAATCTCAATGTATTTGTGCTTTCACAATGGATGCAATTATGTGGTCAATCATATTTATATTGATTACAGAAATTTGAAAACGCACAACTTAGATGCTAGACGGTCCAGTGGGGTCATTTTTGTTGCGCAATAGTCTATAATAAGTTTGAATTTAAACTTTGAATTGAATTTAACAAAAAATTTAACTGGAAAACTAAAGTGCAGTCAGTGGAAACTAAAGTGCAGATTAAATTGAGTTGTTCTCTAAACTCACCAACAGGCCAAATTTTCACTTTTCAAGCAATTAAAGGAATATTTCGCCTCAAAAATGAAAATTGTTGTCATCATTTATTCACCCTCATGTAGTTCCAAAAACGTAGGTGAACAAAATAAAGATATTTTGAAGAACCAAAAGTTGTTGGTCCCCATTGACTTCCATAGTAGGGAAAGAAATACTATGGAAGTCAATCAACTTTTTGATTACCATAATTATTCAAAATATCTTCTTTTATGTTCAACATAAGAAAGAAACTCATACGGTTTTGGAACGACATGAGGGTGAGTAAATGATGACAATTTTAATTTTTAGGTGAACTATTCTTTTAAGAGCTCCTTCTGAGAATGGTTTGACTCTTAAAGACAGCTAGATGAGCTTTTGTGTGTTGGGCACTTATTATATTTTACACTCTTATATGCAGTTGTGTAACAAGGTGATTATATGTCAAATAAAAGTTTTGATCATCTTTGTTAGGCAAAGTGTTGTGTCGTGGATTAAAGGGTAATATGATGTTGCTAAACAAGAACATTCTTTTGTGGTATTTGGTGTAAGCACTGTATTTATGCGGTTAAGGTTGACAAAAAAACACCTTATTTTCAACTATAAGGTAGATATTGTTGCTCCTCTATGCCACTGCCTTCTGAAGCGCCGTTCGATTTTTACAAAGCGCATGTTTCTTGAAAAAGGGAGTTAACAAGGATTGGCCAGCTATCCAGAGTGCGTTGTGAGTGGCTGAATCCCTCAGAGTTGTGACGGAAGGTGACTCCTTACACTACTGTAGGCAGTGTCCGCCCGAAGAGACAAACCACAACACCAATAAAAAACCCATTACAAACGAGGCATTTGTTGTATCCAGTGGGGACATAATTACTGACTATAATGACTTATTCTGTCTTTTTACAAGTTGCGTTGCATCGTGCCGCGTAAACATAAAACAATGTCTGCATGTGTGATCGGAGAAACGACAAACAACAAACGCTACTCTACACTGCTCAAAAAATGGCTGTGAATTGTAAGTGGTAAATTCTTTAAATATTAAAAAGGACTTACAGGCTGTGAGCCAGAAGCGCCAGACTGTCCTTGCAAAACTTTATAGAAACAGCCTTTGTGCACAGACACATTGTAGTCTACTCTCCCAGGATCAGGAAACAGTCCTCCATAAAATGTGCTGCACACATCTGAATATTTGGGTTGAACTGTTCTGGAACAGTGTGGTAAATACAACTAAACCAAGGATTTATATGTGTCCATTTTTGGAAGGCCAAACAAAGTAGTTCACTTTCACAACGAAACACAGCATCACAAACGGCGGGCTTGAGTGAGCGGCGGCTGGCTAGACTGGAGATGGCTGCGGCCGACGGATCGAAGAAAGAAGCGGCCGGCGGGCGACCCCCCCCCCCCCCCCCCCCGGCAACAATGTGCGACCGGGTGGACTCCGCTTCTTCCACGTTGAAAGCCGATCCGGCGATTCACAGCGTGAAGTTGATTTATTTCCTCAGCGACCAGCACTGATCTGCTCTAGGCATGACGAAGCGGATAGCGTTCTCTTTTGGAAGACCAAACAAAGTAGTTTCGCTTTAACAACAAAACACACAGCGTCTCCACGACATTTTGGGGGCAGGCTTGTTCTTTTGGTGGAAACAACAAATACTACAGCGAGAATAAAAGTACGCCTTCTTTCTTTGCGTGAACATAAGGGCGACGTTATGCAAATCTTCCCACAAAGTGAA
>JADLZN010000650.1:0-33941 GCA_018155175.1 Sinocyclocheilus anophthalmus | reverse complement strand
CCCATACTATATGCACTCCTCATATTAAACCATTTTACTGCAGCATTTTTGAGAAATCAGACATTATTACACTTTAAAGGGCTATAAAGAATACATTTCTAATAAGCAGAAAAAAACAATGGTCCGGGGGGGGGGTTTCTTATAGGTACATCCCATATATATACACAACCACCTCATCTCAAACCATTTTACTGCAGGCCTAGTTGGAGATAAGGGACCTTATCACTTTAAAGGCTATAAAGACACATTTCTCTGACCAAGAAAAAACAATGGGCGGTTTTATTCAGGACCGTCCCATACTATATGCCTCCTCATATCAAACATTTTACTGCAGGCGTTTTGGAGAAATCGGACCATTATTATGCTTCTGGAAGTTATAAAATTCCGCTTTCTAATAAGAGAAACACCATGGGGTCGTTCCTTATGCAGTACATCCCATCCTATATGACACCGTCATCTCAAACATTTACTGCAGCATTTGGAGAAATCCGACATATTACACTTAAAGGGCTATAAAGAATACAGTTCCTTAATAAGTAGAAACAAACCATGGCGGTTCTTATAAGGACCGTCCCCTACTATTTGCAACCTCATATCAAACATTTCCTACTGTCCGGCGTTTGAGAGTAAGGGACATTATCAATTTTTAAAGGGCTATAAAATAAATACATTCTACTAGGTAGAAAATAACAAGGTCATATCTTATAAGGGACGTCACATACTATATGCACATCTCATATCAAATCATTTTACTGCAGCATTTTGGAGATATCGTATATTATTACACTTTAAAGGGCTATAAAGAATACATTTCTAATAAGTAGAAAAAAAACAATGTTCGGTTCTTATAAGGGACGTCCCATACTATATACACTTCTCATATCAAACCATTTTACTGCAGCGTTTTGGAGATAAGGGACATTATCACATTTTAAAGGGCTATAAAGAACACATTTCTAATAAGTAGAAAAAAACAATGGTCAGTTCTTATTCAGGACATCCCATACTATATGCACTCCTCATATCAAACCATTTTACTGCAGCGTTTTGGAGAAATCGGACATTATTACATTTTAAAGGGCTATAAAGACCTCATTTCTATTAAGTAGAAAAAAACAATGGTTGGTTTTTATAAGGGACGTCCCATACTATATAAACACCTCATATCAAAACATTTTACTGTAGCATTTTGGAGAAATCAGACATTATTATTCTTTAAAGGGCTATAAAGAATACATTTCTAATAAGTAGAAAAAAACAATGGTCGGTTCTTATAAGGGACATCCCATACTATATACACACCTCATATCAAACCATTTTACTGCAGCATTTTAGAGATATGGGACATTATGACACTTTAAATGGCTACAAAGACCACATTTCTAATAAGTAGAAAAAAACTATAGTTGGTTCGTAAATTCAGGAGGTCCCATACATAGGCACACCGCAATCAAACATTTTATGGGAGTCGTGGCCTAATGGTTAGAGTCGGCCTCATAACCCAAAGGTTGTGGGTTTCGAGTCTCGTACCGGCAGGGATTGTAGGTGGGGAGTGAATGTACAGCGCTCTCTTAAATACCACTACTGAGTTGCCCTTGAGCAAGGCACCGAACCCCCAACTGCTCCCCGGGCGCCGCAGCATAAATGGCTGCCCACTGCTCCGGGTGTGTGTTCACGGTTTGTGTGTGTTCACTGCTGTGTGTGTGTTCACTTTGGATGGGTAAATGCAGAGCACTAGTTCCGAGTATGGTCACCATACTTGGCCACATGTCACTTCACTTTTACTGCAGCGTTTTGGAGAAATCACACATTATTACACTTTAGAAGGTTATAAAATTCCCATTTCTAATAAGTAGAAAAAAACATTGGTTGGTTCTTATATGACGTCCCATACAATGCACCTCATATCAAACCATAAGACACTATTATCCTATTCGGACACTATTACACTTTTAAAGGGCTATAGAGACACGATATCGGACATTATTACACTTTAGAGGGCTATAAAGACCCCATTTCTTATAAGTAGAAAAAGCTAATGGTAAGTTCTTATATGGGACGTCCCATACTATATGCTCACCTCATATCAAACCATTTTACTGCGGCGTTTTGGAGATAAGGGACATTATCTCATTTTAGAGGGGTGTAAAGATCCCATTTCTAGTAAGTAGAAAAAACAATGGTCGGTTCTTATAAGGGACGTCCCATACTATATGCACACCTCATTTCAAAACATTTTACTGCAGCGTTTTGGAGGTAAGGGACATTATCACACTTTATAGGGCTATAAAGATCCCATTTCTAATAAGTCGAAAAAGCCAATTATCAATTTTTATACGGGACGTCCCATACTATATGCACACCTCATATCAAACCCTTTTACTGCAGCATTTTGGAGATAAGGGACATTATCACAACTTAAAGGGCTATAAAGAACACATTTCCAATAAGTATAAAAAAAACAATGGTCAGTTCTTATATGGGACGTCCCATACTATATGCACACCCCATATCAAACCATTTTACTGCAGCATTTTTGAGATATGGGACAATATTCTACTTTAGATGGCTATAAAGACCCCATTTCTAATAATTAGAAAAAGCTAATGGTCAGTTCTTATACATGACTTCCCATACTATATGCATACCTCATACGAAACCATTTTACTGCAGCGTTTTTTGAGATATGAGACCATATGGCACTTTAGAAGGCTATAAAGACCCCATTTCTAATAAGCAGAAAAAAACAATGGTCAGTTCCTATAAGGAACATTCCATATTAATGCACACTTCATATGAAACCATTTTACTGCAGCATTTTGGAGGTAAGGGACATTATTATACTTTAGAGGGCTATAAGGACCACATTTCTAATAAGTAGAAAAAATCAATGGTAGGTTCTTATTCAGGACGTCCCATACTATATGCAGACTTCATATGAAACCATTTTACTGTAGCATTTTCAAGATATGACACATTATTACACTTTTGAGGGCTATAAAGACCCCATTTCTAAAAAGTAGAATGAATGAATGGTCAGTTCCTATAAGGGACGTCCCATACTATATGCACTCCTCATATCAAACCCTTTTACTGCTGCATCTTTGAGATATGGGACCATGTGGCACTTTATAGGGCTATAAAGAATACATTTCCAATAGCTAGAAAAAAACAATGTTCAGTTCCTATAAGGGACATTCCATACTATACGAGCACCTCATATCAAACCATTTTACTGCAGCATTTTTTGAGATATGGGACATTATTCTACTTCAGAGGCCTATAAAGACCCCATTTTTAATAAGTAGAAAAAAACAATAGTCGGTTCTTATTCTGGACGTCCCATACTATATGCACTCTTCATATCAAACCATTTTACTGCAGAATTTTTGAGATATGGGACCATATAACACTTTAGAGGGCTATAAAGACCCCATTTATAATAAGTAGAAAAAAACAATGGTCGTTTCTTATAAGGGACATCCCATACTATGTGCACACCTCATATCAAACCATTTTATTTCAGCATTTTTGAGATATGGGACCATATGACACTTTAGAGGTCTGTAAAGACCCCATTTCTAATAAGTAGAATAAATGAATCATCAGTTCTTATACGGGACATTCCATATTATATGCACACCTCATATAAAACCTTATAAACCTCATATTTTATATGCACACCATATAAAAATTTATGGACGTCCCAACTGATCATTGCTTTTTTTCCCTACTTATTAGAAATGGGGTGTAATAATCTGTCATATCTCGAAAATGATGCAGTAAAATGGTTTTATAGGAGGTGTGCATATAGAATGGGATGTCCCATATACAAACCGATGATGGTTTTCTCTACTTTTAGAAATGGGTCTTTATACCCCTCCAAAATGTATTCTGTCTCATATCTACAAATACTGCCGTAAAATGCTCCCCTTATATGAACTAGTTTACGGCAGCGTTTTCGAGATATGGGTCATTTTACACTTTAGATCCACTACGACCCCAGTTTTGATAACTAATGAGGAAAACAATTATCAGTTATATATGGGATGTCCATGCTATAATACATACCTCAAAAGGAAACAGCTGCTGCACATTTTTAAACGATATATACTTATTAGACGAGTAGAAGTAATGAATGAGCATTTGCTGAGGCATTTTAGCAAAATTTACCATTATTTTACTTCGAGACTATAAGAGGGTAACCTCTAAATAAAAAAAAGGTGATTCTTATAAGGAAGTTTCCGGCTTCTCTAATACAATCAAATAAAAACATTTCCTGTAATCATTTTTAAGAGCATGCTATTATTTTCCACTTATAGACCATACAAAAGGTAAAATTAGCATGGTCTAATAAGTAAAAATCAACAATCATTCTTATAAGGACCTCCTATACTATGTGGCACCGATCAGAATAACGTCATGACCACTGATAGGTGAAGTGAATAACACTGATTATCTCTTCCTCACAGCACCTGTTAGTGTGTGGGATATATTAGGCAGCAAGTGAAAATTTTGTCCTCAGAGTTGATGTGTTAGAAGCAGAAAAAATGGGCAAGCTACGGATTTGACAAGGGCCACAATGTGATTGCTAGATGACTGGGTCAGAGAATCTCCAAAACTGCAGCTCTTGTGGGGTATTCCTGGTCTGCAGTCGTCAGTATCCATCAAAAGTGGTCCAAGGAAGGAACAGTGGTGAACCGGACAAGGCTCATTGATGCACATGGGGAGCGAAGGCTGGCCCATGTGGTCTGATCCAACAGACGAGCTACTGTAGCTCAAATTGCTCAAGAAGTTATTGCTGGTTCTGATGGAAAGGTGTCAGAACACACAGTGCATCGCAGTTTGTAGAGTATTGTGCATAGCCGCAGACCAGTCAGGGTGCCGATGCTGACCCCTGTCCACCGCCGAAACTCCAACTGTGGGCACGTGAGCATCAGAACTGGACCATGGAGCAATGGAAGAAGGTGGCCTGGTCTGATGAATCATGCTTTCTTTTACATCACGTGGATGGCCGGGTGTGTGTGCATTGCTTTCCTGGGGAACACAGAAGCGAGGCACTTCCTACTCTATAAGCAAATATGAAGTCACACACACTTCAGAACTGTCACCTCACAGAACTGTCTGAATGCCTAATATGGAGTCTTTGCTCTGTGAAAGTTTAGAGTAGCATGCATCTGATGGATGCATGGACGGGTGGATCATAGCGTATGCCCAGTCTTGCTTCTGGAGTTCTCACTAAAAGTTCAGCTCCAAACCTAATCTAATTAAGAGTCAGGAACAATAGATAGTTACAGATAGGTTTGCTGGAACAGGACTGACACTGAACTCTGGAAGAAGGTAGATCTCCTGAAACAGGATTGGGTATCCTTCATATTTTATGTGCCTTTTAAAAATAGTCAGTGTTTCTACTTATGTGGTTAAATAGTGTTTTGTTGTATTAGGATACATGTTACTCCAAACTGCCACAGTACACAGACTGCATTTTAGCTGTGCTGATAGGAGTAGGAGGTGCCTTTCATGAAATGGCCATTGTTTTTCTCTACTTAAGGTGACATTTCTATTCGTCTCAAAATTGGAGAAATTAGGCAAGGTCTCAGAATTTTCTTGACTCTGAATGCATGCAAATCCAAATTGCTACACTAAAATGTTTTTATATAAAGGTTTCACATATTAGGTGAGGTCCCTTATAAGAATTGTTTTTTTTTATTTTTAAATTTTATTATTTATTGGAATGGATAAATGTACAGTTTTATAACTCTATATGTGTAACAATTGCATGCTCCTAAAAAATCATACAGTAAAATGTTTTCAATTGATTTACTCATAGATTTTAGAAAACAACTATTTTTTTGCTTAATAATTTATACTTCTCTATGAGCCTCTGAAGTGAAATAATGGTGCATTTCTCTAAATTCCCTCAGTAAAATGGCTTCATATAAAGTGTGCATATGATATGAAATGTCCGATTTAAGAACTGACCTTTTATGTCTTCTTCTTTACAGAAATGAGGTCCTAATGGCCTTCTAAAGTCTAATAAAGTCCCATATCTCGAAAACGCACAGTAAAATGGTTTGATATGAGGTGTGCATGTAGTATGGGACGTCCTGTATAAAAACTAACCATCAGCATTTTCTACTTATTAGAAATAGGGTATTTATAGGCCTCTGAATAGAATAATGTCCCATATCTCAAAAAATGCTGCAGTAAAATGGTTTGATATGATGTGTGCATATATTATGGGACGTCCCTTATAAGAACCAAACATGGTTTTTTTCTACTTATTAAAAATGGGATCTTTATACCCCTCTAAAACGTGATAATGTCCCTTATCTCCAAAACACTGCAGTAAAATGGTTTGATATGAGAAGTGTATATAGTATGGGACGTCCCTTAAAAGATCCGACCATTGTTTTTTTCTACTTATTAGAAATGAGTTTATAGCCCTTTAAAATGTGATAATGTCTGATTTCTTCAAAACGCTGCAGTAAAATTTTTTGATATGAGGTGTGTATATAGTATGGGTGGTCCCTTGTAAGAACCGATAACAGTTTTTTTCTACTTATTAGAAATGGGAATTTTATAACCTTCTAAAGTGTAATAATGTCGGATTTCTCCAAAACGCTGCAGTAAAATGGTTTTATATGAGGTGTGCATATAGTATGGGACGTCCCTTAAAATAACTGACCATTGTTTTTTTCTACTTATTAGAAATGGGAATTTTATAACCTTCTAAAGTGTAATAATGTCCGATATCTCCAAAACGCTGCAGTAAAATGGTTTGATATGAGGTGTGTATATAGTATGGGACGTCCCTTATAAGAACCGACCATTGTTTTTTTCTACTTATTAGAAATGTATTCTTTAGAGCCCTTTAAAGTGTAATAATGTCCGATATCTCCAAATCGCTGCAGTAAAATGTTTTGATATGAGGTGTGCATATAGTATGGGACGTCCATTATAAGAACAGACCATTGTTTTTTTCTACTAATTAGAAATGTATTCTTTATAGCCCTCTAAAGTGTAATAATGTCTGATTTCTCAAAAATGCTGCAGTAAAATGGTTTCGTATGAGGTGTGCATATAATATGGAATGTCACTTATAGGAACTGACCATTGTTTTTTCTACTTATTAGAAATGAGATCTTTATACCCCTCTAAAGTGTGATAATGTCCTTTATCTCCAAAACGCTGCAGTAAAATGGTTGATATGATGTGTGCATCATAGTTATGGGACTCCCTTATAAGACCGACCATTGTTTTTTTCTACTTAGTAGAAATGAGATCTTTTAACCCTTCTACGTGTACTAATGTCTGATTTTCCCAAAACGCTGCTTAAAATGTTTTGATATGCGGTGTGCCTATATACGAAAACGTCCCTTATAAGAACCGACCTTTGTTTTTTTCTACTTATTAGAAATGAGATCTTTATAACCCTTTAAAGTGTAATAATGTCCGTTCGTCCATCGCTGCAGTAAAATTGTTTGATATGAGATGTGCATATAGTACTGGACGTCCCTTATAAGAACCAACCATTATTTTTTTGCTACTTATTAGAAATGGGGTCTTTATAACCCTCTAAAGTGCCATATGGTCCCATATCTAAAAAATGCTGCAGTAAAATGGTTTGATATGAGTTGTGCATATATTATGGGATGTCCCTTATAAGAACCGACTATTGTTTTTTTCTACTTATTAGAAATGAGTTCTTTATAGCCTTCTAAAGTGTAATATTATCTTATATCTCGAAAACGCTGCAGTAATATGTTTTGATATGAGGTGTGCATATAGTATGTGACGTCCCTTATAAGAACCGACCATTGGTTTTTTCTATTTATTAGAAATAGGGTCTTTATAGGCCTAAAAAGTAGAATAATGTCCCATATCTCAAAAAATGCTGCAGTAAAATGTTTTTATATGATGTGTGCATATAGTATGGGACGTCCCTTATAAGAACTGACCATTGTTTTTTTCTATTTATTAGAAATGTATTCTTTATAGCCTTTTAAAGTGTAATAATGTCCGATATCTCCAAATTGCTGCAGTAAAATGTTTTGATATGAGGTTTGTATATAGTTTGGGACGTCCCTTATAAGAACCGACCATTTTTTTTCCTACTTATTAGAAATGTATTCTTTATAACCCTTTAAAATGTAATAATGTCAGATTTCTCCAAAACGCTGCAGTAAAATGTTTTGATATGAGGTGTGCATATAGTACGTGACGTCCCTTATAAGAACTGACCATTGTTTTTTTCTACTTGTTATAAATGTGTTCTTTATAGCCCTTTAAATTGTAATAATGTCTGATTTCTCCAAAACGCTGCAGTAAAATGGTTTGATATGAGATTTGCATATAGTATGGGATGTCCCTTATAAGTACTGACCATTGTTTTTTTTTTACTTATTAGAAATGGGATCTTTATAGCCCTTTAAGTGTAATAATGTCCTTTATCTCCAAAATGCTGCAGTAAAATGGCTTGATATGAGGTGTGCATATAGAATCGAATGTCCCTTATAAGAACTGACCTTTGTTTTTTTTCTACTTATTAGAAATTAGATCTTTATAACCCTTTAAAGTGTAATAATGTCTGATTTCTCAAAAATGCTGCAGTAAAATGGTTTTGTATGAGGTGTGCATATAGTATGGGGCGTCCCTTATAAGAACCGACCATTGTTTTTTTTCTACTTATTAGAAATGAGATCTTTATAACACTTTAAAGTGTAATAATGTCCGATTTCTCCAAATCGCTGCAGTAAAATGTTTTGATATAAGGTGTGCATATAGTATGGTACGTCCCGTATAAGAATTTACCATTGGCCTTTTCTACCTTTTAGAAATGGGGTCTTTATAGCCCTCAAAAGTGTAATAATGTGTCATATCTTGAAAATGCTGCAGTAAAATGTTTTTATATGATGTGTGCATATAGTATGGGACGTCCCTTAAAAGAACCGACCATTGTTTTTTTTCTACTTATTAGAAATGAGATCTTTATAACACTTTAAAGTGTAATAATGTCCGATTTCTCCAAATCGTTGCAGTAAAATGGTTTGATATGAGGTGCTCGTATAGTATGGAATGTCCCTTATAGGAACTGACTATTGTTTTTTTCTACGTATTAGAAATGGGTATTTTATAACCTTCTAAAGTGTAATAATGTGTGATTTCTCCAAAACGCTGCAGTAAAAAGGTTTGATATGAGATGTGCATATAGTACTGGACGTCCCTTATAAGAACCAACCATTATTTTTTTGCTACTTATTAGAAATGGGGTCTTTATAACCCTCTAAAGTGCCATATGGTCCCATATCTCAAAAATGCTGCAGTAAAATGTTTTTATATGAAGTGTGTATATAATATGGGACGTCCCTTATAAGAACCGACAATTGTTTTTTTTCTACTTATTAGAAATTAGATCTTTATAACCCTTTAAAATGTAATAATGTCCGATTTTTCAAAAATGCTGCAGTAAAATGGTTTTATATGAGGTGTGAATATAGTATGGGATGTTCCTTATAAGAATTGACCATTGTTTTTTTCTATTTATTAGAAATGTATTCTTTATAGCCCTTTAAAGTTTAATAATGTCTGATTTCTCCAAAATGCTGCTGTAAAATGTTTTGATATGAGGTGTGCATATAGTACGTGACGTCCCTTATAAGAACCGACCATTGTTTTTTTCTACTTATTAGAAATGAGATCTTTATAACCTTCTAAAGTGTAATAATGTCCGATTTCTCCAAATCGTTGCAGTAAAATGGTTTGATATGAGATGTGCATATAATATGGGACGTCCCTTATAAGAACCGAACATAGTTTCTTTCTACTTATTAGAAATGTTGTCTTTGTAGCCCTTTAAAGTGTAATAATGTCCAATTTCTCCAAATCGCTGCAGTAAAATGTTTTGATATAAGGTGTGCATATAGTATGGGACGTCCCTTATAAGAACCGACCATTGTTTTTTTCTACTTATTAGAAATTAGATCTTTATAACCCTTTAAAATGTAATAATGTCCGATTTCTCCAAAACGCTGCAGTAAAATGTTTTGATATGAGGTGTGCATATAGTATGGGACGTCCCTTATAAGAACCGACAATTGTTTTTTTTCTACTTATTAGAAATTAGATCTTTATAACCTTCTAAAGTGTAATAATGTCTGATTTCTCCAAAACGCTGCAGTAAAATGTTTTGATATGAGGTGTGCATATAGTACGGGACGTCCCTTATAAGAACCTACCATTGTTTTTTTCTGCTTATTAGAAATGAGATCTTTATAACCTTCTAAAGTGTAATAATGTGTCATATCTCGAAAATGCTGCAGTAAAATGGTTTTATATGAGATGTGCATATAGTATGGGACGTCCCTTATAAGAACCGACCATTGTTTTTTTCTACTTATTAGAAATGAGATCTTTATAACCCTCTAAAGTGTGATAATGTCCCTTATCTCCAAAACGCTGCAGTAAAATGGTTTTGTTTTAGGTGTGCATATATTATGGGATGTCCCTTATAAGAACCGATCATTGTTTTTTTCTACTTATTAGAAATTAGATCTTTATAACCTTCTAAAGTTTAATAATGTCTGATTTCTCCAAAACGCTGCTGTAAAATGTTTTGATATGAGGTGTGCATATAGTACGTGACGTCCCTTATAAGAACTGACCATTGTTTTTTTTCTACTTATTAGAAATGTGTTCTTTGTAGCCCTTTAAAATTTAATAATGTCCGATATCTTCAAAGTGCTGCATTAAAATGGTTTGATATGAGGTGTGCATTTAGTATGGGACGTCCCTTATAAGAACCAACCATTTTTTTTTTCTACTTATTAGAAATGTATTCTTTATAACCCTTTAAAGTGTAATAATGTCCTTTATCTCCAAAATGCTGCAGTAAAATGGTTTGATTTGAGGTGTGCATATAGTATGGGATGTCCTGAATAAGAACTGACAATTGTTTTTTTTTTCTACTTATTAGAAATGAGATCTTTATAACACTTTAAAATGTAATAATGTCCGATTTCTAAAAAACGCTGCAGTAAAATGGTTTAATATGAGGAGTGCATATAGTATGGGACATCCCTTACAAGAACCGACCATTGTTTTTTTCTACTCATTAGAAATGTGTTCTTTATAGCCCTTTAAAATGTTATAATGTCCGATATCTCCAAAATGCTGCAGTAAAATGGCTTGATATGAGGTGTGCATATAGAATCGAATGTCCCTTATAAGAACTGACCTTTGTTTTTTTTCTACTTATTAGAAATGAGATCTTTATAACCCTTTAAAATGTAATAATGTCCGATTTCTCCAAAATGCTGCAGTAAAATGTTTTGATATGAGGTGTGCATATAGTATGGGACGTCCCTTATAAGAACCGACCATTGTTTTTTTCTACTTATTAGAAATGAGATCTTTATAACCCTTTAAAATGTAATAATGTCCGATTTCTCCAAAATGCTGCAGTAAAATGGTTTGATATGAGGTGTGTATATAGTATGGGACGTCCCTTATAAGAACTAACCATTGTTTTTTTCTACTTATTAGAAATGAGATCTTTATAGCCCTTTAAAGTGTAATATTTTCCTTTAAAAAGTATAGTAATACAGAACAGTCAAAGACTACAATAAATTACACGAATATGAAAGCAGATGGGCAAAAAAATCCTAAAAAATTTAATCATATCTCAATTCTGGGCGTCTAGATGAAAAGCGCTCTGAAAGCGCGTTCCCTGTGTTGTTCCTGCTATTACCATAATTATAATAATACACGCGCACCATAATTTCACTCGCGGCTGGCTTGACCGTGTTTTCCTGAAGTGCGGCTGGCTTGACCGCAGTGTCATCTTCTGCAGGCATCCGGAGTTCAGAGAGCAAACCGACGCAACCTCCGCATTGCACGCCGTACCCGTAACCATGGCGGAACCGGAGCTGTCGCCCACGTCGGACCCGTCTCTGCGGTCTCCGCGCTCGGCACCACTGTCGTTGTCATTCCAGTTCCTGCGAGAAGGCAGCCGCGTTTGGGAACGACCCGCCCTGCAGCCCGGGGAGTTACAGAGTCCTCTACCCACCAAACGCACCCGCACGTACTCTGCGTAAGTAAGGTCTGGGAAACTTCTAGGAACGTAAATAGAACGTTCCCCTAACGGTACCTAAAGGGAACGCTCTATTTTCAAGAAAACTTTCCTGGCTAACCAACGTTCTTGGGAACGTTCAAAAACGAACATTCCCAGAACGTTCTGGGAACCAAAAATTTCGCGAGGGTGAAAGATTCTCTCACGCAGATTTCGCAATGGGTTCACTATTGACAACAGACAACAGATTTATTTTGCCCGCAAAATTTCTACGAAATTTCGCTAATGTGACTGCACATTTACAGTTACAGTCATGCATTTGATGCTTTCAGAAGTAAGTATGTTACCTGGGGATCGAATCCACGACCTTGGTGTTGCAAGTGCCACACCCTCCAGTTGATTTCCAGCTAACAAATATATGTTTGAGAACCTTTTGCTAACTCATTAAGTTATAAAAATGTTATTTCTTAATGTTCTCAGAACATTCAAAACATTAAGTTTTTAAAGGTTTAAACAATGTTTTTTTTCTCCTTATTATGTGAATGTTAGATTAAACATTAATGTTCAACTTTAGCATTTTGCAACCATGACGTGACACTTGGATGTTCTCTGAGCCATCTGAAACAAGTAACATTAAAAAAAACACCAAAATGTTCAAATAAAACGTTAGATGAACATTGTATAAATTATGTTTTTCTGCTAACGTTTTGATAATGTTATTAAAGTTCTATTAACGTTACTTGAATACGTTTGTTCGTAATTGAGAGAAACTTGCCAAAGTTCTAAGAGTGTTTCTCGTTAGCGGAATTTACAGGAACTAGCTATTCTGAATGCAACACACAACACGTGAGTGTTGCGTTTGATAAGTATCACACCGACACAGCGAGTAACATCAACTTATCATATCTTTTTACTTAACCTCTCTGTTTCAGACCCCAATAATCGAGCACATACATTGGTCAGGCATGACAGAATGCTTTCAGCACAATCAAACTCGATTCATCACTGAACACTAACTCAATGCATTATCAAACAACACTTGTGTGAGAACCCAACATTTCCCCCCCTCCAGGGGGTTTCAAACATGAAATGTTGACACAAAGTCCTGTAAGTGCCCTGGGCGAGAACGAATGCGGACAGGCCGTGGAGAAACATGGGAATGAGGCTGGGCAGCATGTGATGGGCAGGCACACATCTTAGCTGGCAGGTTGATAGACATGTCTGGAGCCTGTGCAGGAGCTATCTGAGGTGTCAACTGAAGCACTGGGGTGTCCTGCCAAGCTGGGGGTTTGGCTTGAGGTTTGACGCCTGTTGTATGTGCCGGGGGCGGAACTTTGCGGAAGCGGCTTGCGTGCCATTGTGTGCCGTCGCTGAGCAAGAAGGTGGCTGGGCCCAGCTGATGAGTAACTTAGAGAGGGGAATACCAATATGAAGCGAGTTTGTTGTCTCTGTGGGGCCTGCAAACCCTGGCGCAATCTGCGGCCTTTATGTCAGGGACCTTAACGCGTGCTGAGAAATCAAATTTCTACTTCATCTTCCTCTGCTGGCGGGTGACAGGCCCTGACTCTCGGTAGTGGTCCCTGAGGCAGTGCGGGGCTGAGCCTGTCGAGGGGAAGGTGGAGCTCACGGCCAAGCATGAGGAAAGCTTGTAGAGTGTTGGGTGGCCCTGTAGTGCAGCAGTGTGTGATGGATGGCCCGTGAGAAGATCCATCCCTGGAACAAGTGCGCTCTGAGACTGTTTTTCAGTGACTGATGGAAGCGTTTGACACCACCATTAGCTTGGGGGTGATAGTATGCCGTACGGATGTGATGAATACCTTTGTTTTTGAGGTATGTTGTGAACTCGGCTGAGATCAGCTGCGGGCCATTGTCAGTAGTGATAGTGTTTGGAAGGCCCCAGTGGGAAAACAGAGAGTCCAGGAAGTTAATTATAACCTGAGAGGTCACAGAGCCGGTGGCAATGAGCTCAGGCCATTTCGAATGAAGGTCATAGACAACCACTAGGAAGCGCTGGTGATGAGAAACTCCCTGTATCTCACCACATATGTCCAGCTGCAGGTGGTCCCAGGGCTGCGATGGCCAAGCAAGAGGTTGTAAGGGTGGAGGGGCCTGGTGACCAGTCTTACCGCTCAAGAGACAGGCAGCACAGTCTTTCACCAGGGCCTCGATGTCTTTAACTATCCCTGGCCACCAAACCTGGTCTCTGCAGCGCTGCTTCAACTTCTCAATACCCAGGTGGCCCTCGTGAGCCATTGCCAAGACACGTGCACATAGGGTACTGGGGATGACTGCGCAGAGGCCGCGTGCCACACAGCTGTCGTTCCAGCAGGACAGCTCCTGCTTTATTCTGGAAAATGCTGCCAGCCCCTCTGGTACCTCCTGAGGCCAGCCATTCAGAATATAGACTCGGAGCTGAGAAAGAACCAGGTCCTGTTCCGATGCCTCCTTCAGTTCTTGTAACGATACGATGGCCTGGAGGGGTGTGTGTAACAACTGGACAATGTCACGTTTCACCTGGTCCGTGTCGGTGTATGTGTGTGTGGTGGCGGAGTGGAGCGGGACAGTAGATCGGCCACAACATTGTCTCTGCCTGGGGTGAACTTCAGGTCAAAATTATACTGGCGAAGACGGTCGGACCAGCGGTGTAGCCTCAGTGGCCTGTGGCCTGTCCCAGATGTGGTAAGTAGTGCAGTCAGGGCCTGGTGATATGTCCTTAGGGTGAAGGCGCGGCCATAGAGATACAAGTGCCACCCCGCTGGGTCTGTGACAGCACTGCTCCTATGGCTGTAGCTGACGCATCGCAGGTCACCCAGGTGGGGCTGGAGATATCAAAGTGAGCCAACACTGGGGCTGTGGTGAGCTGCACCTTGAGGGCACGCACAGCATCAGAGCATGCCTGTGACCACACCCATGGCTCATCCTTACGCAGTAGTCGCCGTAGTGGGGCAGTGGTAGCAGAATAATGTGGGAGGAACTTTTGGGTCATGCCCAAAAAGGAGGCGACCTGCACAGCTGAGCTGGGTTCGGGAATTGCCAGTATGACATCTACATGTGATTGAAGTGGTGTGACGCCATCTGTCGACAGCCGGAAACCCACATATTCAATAGTCGGTGCAGAGAAAACACATTTTTCAGAATTTAGGGTTAGTTTGTGTTCAGCTAGGGCTGCAGTGACTCTGCTGAGGTGTTCATCGTGACTCTCGAGGGTGGGCCCATAGATAACCACATCATCCAGGTAAATGGCCACCCCCGATATACCATGATTTTTTGGAAACAGCTGGGGGCGGAGCTGAGTCCGAACGGAGATCCAGCCTTGTCTGAGATCCAGTTTAGAGAACATGGTTGAACCATGGAACTGAGCAACGAGCTCTTCTGAGGTAGGCAGAGGGAACCTGTCTGGGATCACTGCCTTATTCACCACTCGCAGGTCGACACACCCCGTAGGGCCCCTGTTTTCTTCTGAGCTACCACCAGGTTTGAGACGCAGGGCGATGCATCCACTGGTTCAATAATGCCAACGTCCAGCAGCTGCTTAAGCTCAGCTGAGACACCATCACGGAGAGCCAAGGGAATGCGTCAGAGTGGTTGGATGACTGGTTTAATGGCAGGGTTCAGGAGAGGTTGATGGGCAAAAGCAGTAAGGCAGCCCAAGCCTTCAACCAGGGATGGCCACTTTTGCTGCCAAGGTGTGGAGACTTTCAGGATCGCAGCTCCCTTCGTGTCAACTAGAGAAAATCCCAGAGCCGAGAACAAATCCAGACCCATCAGGTTGGCCCCGCAACGGGCAACATGGTAGGTAAAGCTGGGCACCATCTTGTTGCCATACCCAACAGTCACTTGCAGGGAACCCACTAAGTCAATCTTTGAGTAACCATAGCCACAGAGGGAAGCAGAGGGTGCCGAAAGTGGCAGTGCTCCGAAAAAAGTGCTGTATGTGTGCATATTCAGGAGAGACACACTGGCACCAGTGTCCAAAAGCAGTGAGATTTTTGCGGGCTGCACTCACGTCAGTCAGCACCACTGCCAAGATTAAAGTGTCAAAGGACTGTAACCAGCGAGTCCAGGGAATCGGAGGCTCACCGGGTAGAGCAAGGAAAGGAGCAGGAGGTACCTGTTGAAAAAACTAGCATATGCTGGTTAGGATGTTTTGACGCTGGGATGCTGGTTTAAGCTGGTCCTTTGCTGGTCCTTTGCTGGTTTAAACTGGTCCTTTGCTGGTTTATGCTGGTCCTTTTGCTGGTTTATGCTGGTCATGTGCTGGCAAATGACCAGCATAAACCAGCAAAAGGACCAGCTTAAACCAGCAAAAGGACCAGTTTAAACCAGCAAAGGACCAGCTTAAACCAGCAAAAGGACCATCTTAAATCAGCAAAAGGACCATTTTAAACCAGCAAAAGGACCATCTTAAATCAGCAAAAGGACCATTTTAAACCAGCAAAAGGACCATCTTAAATCAGCAAAAGGACCATTTTAAACCAGCAAAGGACCAGCATAAACCAGCAAAGGACCAGTTTAAACCAGCAAAGGACCATCTTAAACCAACAAAGGACCAGCATAAACCAGCAAAGGACCAGCTTAAACCAGCAAAGGACCAGCTTAAACAAGCAAAGAACCAGCATAAACCAGCAAAAGACCATCATAAACCAGCAAGGACCAGCTTAAACCAGCAAAGCACCAGCATAAACCAGCTTAGACCAGCATCCCAGCGTCAAAACATACCTAACCAGCATATGCTGGTTTTTTCAACAGGGGTGGTAGTGCGATATCAGCCTTCCTCGTTGCCAAATGTTGCGTTTGATAAGTATCACACCGACACAGCGAGTAACATCAACTTATCATATCTTTTTACTTAACCTCTCTGTTTCAGACCCCAATAATCGAGCACATACATTGGTCAGGCATGGCAGAATGCTTTCAGCACAGTCAAACTCGATTCATCACTGAACACTAACTCAATGCATTATCAAACAACACTTGTGTGAGAACCCAACAGTGAGCATTCAGTGCAAGTGAATCTGTGTAAATCTCGTCTCTGTGTGTCTGTAGGACTGTTCGTGCAAACGTGGGTCCCGTTTTTAAGGGCGTGTGTAAAAACTTCTCGCGGTCGCAGGGTCACGGCTACATCAGACCAGCTCACGGTGGAGAGGACATCTTCGTACACATCTCAGAGTGAGTCAGAGTTCAGACTGAAGCCATCAGATGCTGTGATCTTCTGATTTTAGTGTCATCAGAATCAGGTTCACGTCACACTTCAAAACCAAGAGTAAAAATAGAAGAAAAATTTATAATAATAATAAAAAAGTATAACAACAACCCTACAAAAATTATTTTCAAAATTGTAGATTCAACAAACATTATTGGAGTATGAAGAAAAACTCTATTTTAGTGTTTCTAAATTCCACGTTTAATTCTACAAAAAAATATTGTTAAATCTGTTTAAATAAAAAAATAAAACGTTGTATAGCACATTTATAATTTTTTTTTTTTCAGATTTTTAATACAAATTATACATTTAATCAAGAAAAAAAAAGTTTCTACATACAACCTGATATTTATTTGAAATAGCTGTGCTGCTTACCATAGAAGAAAATGTCATGTTTGTTTTCTGATGAAGAATCACGGTAAAATGTTGTCAGATCTCAAATCTCACAGTGTTTTAGAGGTTTTCCTGCTGTCATGTGTTCGTGTAAATCTCTCGTCCATCTCTCTCTGGCAGTATTGAAGGAGAGTACGTTCCTGTGGAGGGAGACGAGGTCACATACAAGGTCTGTCCAGTCCCGCCCAAGAATGTGAAGGTCCAGGCCGTGGAGGTGATCATCACGCACCTCAAACCAGGAACCAAACACGAGACCTGGTCGGGCCAGATCATCAGCTCCTAGGATCCAGTCGGAGCAGGACTGCAGGGAGGGAGGAGGGTGGGTTTTCCCGGAAGAGAGAGCAAAGCATCATGGGAAGGCTTTTGAAAGTAGAAGGTTGCAGAGAATGTTGAGTTCAGCAGAAACGAGCTGCGTTACGGGAACATTAGACCTCAAACAGACTCTACGCAAGTATTTATTTCACACGTCCATGTGGTTCGAAAAGTCTCCAAATATACGTTGCATTCGCATTTCGCAACAGAAGTTTGCGTAGAGCTTGTTTCTGGTTAAATGAGTCATCTGTAGGTGTGAGAAACTGAAATGATATTTGAACATCCTCAAACTGGACTGTGAAAGAATCAAACGCATCGATTCGGAGGCACACGCTACACTTGTGGCTGTTTTTGGCTCTTATATTTATTTTTCTTTATTTATGCATTCATTTTTAACGTTAAATTGATGGTAATAGGGTAATAGGGTGGATCTCACAAAAACCTGTCCAGAACATATCATATTCACAGTTATATTCACCCCAAAATCAAAATGGAAAAATTAAGCAATTATGTCCTGCATAAAGATTTTCAGGACAATTAAACACATTTACCCCCAAATTCATAACACGGCAGAAAAATCTCTTATTTAAATTGTAACACATTAAATATCATAATTGTATTACTTGTACTGACTGTACTGGTATTTTATTCATGCATTTTTCAGATTTTAATTGAAAAATCTTGAGAATCATGACCGAGAATAAAAATAATGTCTAAAAATGTCGATAAACAACAGTACAGCATTCAATGTTTTATTTAAAGCAATGAGAATTTTAGGGGGTAGATGCTTTATTCTCATAAAAGTCACGATGCAAAAAACAATTTGTAATGGTCCTAAAGTTAACCTTAATTTTCATTATGCAAAATATTGTTCATTTGATTTCAGGGTGAAGTATGAATCAGACATGATCTTGGCAGGTTTGTAGCGTTTCATCTATTGGGCTCGGTTATATATGCTGGAACTGAAGCATCATGGACTAATATTGCACTTGAAACTTGAAACCCCAAATAAAAACTGCCAAACTGACTTCATCTCCCAGAACACTTTCTAGGGAGCTTTTCAGGGTAAAAAGCAGCATTTTGTAGACAGCTGAAGAATAACAGTCGGCTAGCAAAACCATTTAAACAGCAGTAGCGACTTTTAAAGATCTTGTGTTGTTTTTACTGTATGTGACGTTCATTATGTGATCAGAGATCCAGTCACGTGAAGAACTGTTGCGTTGTTTGTTTGGTCACATGATCGGTAGCATGTTCTTGAGTTTGTTTAGTGATTCGATCGTCAGATTTCTATGCTTCTGAACCCTCATTTGGGTTTTAACAGATGTTTGTATTTAAACGTCATTTTTATTTTCAGCACTTTTTAGAGCTCAGATCACTGTGGTCAACATCATTACCATGTGACCTTTGCAGGACTAATAAAATTAATTTATGATTTACACGCTTGTAGGCTATCTTACTGCAAAGCACGTTATTAATCATAAAAGTAGGCTAATGTTTGCATGGCAATATTGCATTAGTTATAACACCTGCACATACACAAAATACACCTTAAGCATCCGTAAACAGAGCAGACTCTATAACAATTCATGAAAAAAAACTTGTATTTAAAATAAACAGACATATTCATGATTCATCACAAGGCATAATAGCATTTGCATTTTACACTGATTGTTTTCTTTCAGATTTTGAACCATGAAAATAACATTACTGTTTCAGTTTTTAAGTGAAGTGATACAACTTTACTTTCTTTTTAAGTGTAACAAAACAATACAGATAGAGATAGAGATCCTCAATAAATTAGTTTGTTTAGAATTAAGGTCACATAATTTCTTTAATCCGGCACCGTTTACATAATTAGTGTAAATGTTTTGATATGAATCAATTTAAGTTAAAGTGCATTTATGCAATCAGATATGAAGCAACATTCATAGCATGAGATCAATCGGACTATGAATTCTGAATTAGAAATACTTGATGTCCGGTTAAAAAAACGTCTTACAATGCCCTGGAAATACATGGGATCAGCACCATGTTTTCAGGGATCAAGGGGAGTGTTTCAGCGATGACATGGATTCTGTCTGGAATGATTAACACGTAAATATCACATCAATCAACTATTAATTAACTTAGCGTCAAATCTGATGAGATTTGATAGTTTCAGTCAATCTCATATCCTCTCACTATACAAACATGTAGCTCCAGACAATTCATTAAATATGCAGAATTGTCATAATCTTGTAAATATCCAGAGTCCAGTCCGAGAGTACAGAGGGGGGATGAACAATCCACATTCAACTAAGCACAAACATCTCACATCTCATATCACCTGCGACAGTAAATAAGATCAGAAAAGCATGACAAAACTTGAACTTAACATGGAACAGACCTATAGTCACGTTGCGATAGGTCAGAAACGGGGGTCACGTTCACACCGCGGATCCCATGTCACTCATCGATTGGGTTCATTTACACGAGTGACTAACGAATTCAACTCCTGAACATTTAATGCGGTGCCAGCAGCATTTGTATTAAATCTGATACAGTGAAATGAAACACTTAACTGTTTTGGACACCGACGGCTCATCTGAGCCAGATAGCACACGTACGTCTGCAAGATGTCTGTCTGTTAAATTATTATTATTATTTCATTACATTTATATAGCGCTTTTTCTAGGCACTCAAAGCGCTTTACATTGTCAGGGGGTATCTCCTCATCCACCACCAGTGTGCAGCATCCACCTGGATGATGCGACGGCAGCCATAGTGCGCCAGAATGCCCACCACACACCAGCTTACTGGTGGAGAGGAGACAGAGTGATGAAGCCAATCAGTAGATATGGGGATTGTTAGGAGGCCATGATGATCAAAGGCCAATGGGCAAATTTGGCCAGGATGCCGAGGTCACACCTCTACTCTTTTCGAAAGACATCCTAGGGTTTTTAATGACCACAGAGAGTCAGGACCTCGGTTTAACGTCTCATCCGAAGGACGGTGCTTGTTGACAGTATAGTGTCCCCGTCACTATACTGGGGCATTAGGACCCACACAGACCACAGGGTAAGCACCCCCTATTGGCCTCACTAACACCTCTTCCAGCAGCCACCTAGTTTTCCCAGGAGGTCTCCCATCCAGGTACTGACCAGGCTCAGCCCTGCTTAGCTTCAGTGGGCAACCAGTCTTGGGCTACAGGGTAATATGACTGCCGGCCAAAGATCGCTTGATCTGCAAAGCATCTGCTGTTTACAAACATCTGACAGACGTCTGTAAGATGTCAGGTTTACATACATTCTAAATCATAAACATCTTAAAGACTTCTAATAGATGTCTATTTGAGATCTGATAGAAAACATCCTATAGACGTATTGCAGATGAGCAAACACTCAAAAAAATACGTCTTGTAGATGTCAAATAGACGTCTCTGTGAGGTATGTGTGCTATCAGGGGAGGTGCTAGAAAACTATAGAAACAAATGTGTTAGAAATGTCTTCAGTAGGCTATTTCACCAAACAGGGCCGTAACCACTGCAGATCTGATTAAGAATCAGATATGGCCAAATTTATTGCTCTGTTTATGACACGTTTTATTTATTTATTTTTTTCGGTCTATAAAGGTGCTCATCAGTGTGAAATAATTGAGATGGCCAATCAAATAAAAGGAGGCAGGGTTTACCGTTCAAAGAAGCCGAGCGGGAATTCCAGCGCTACGCTTAAATTTTAATGGTTGAAGAATGTGAGGTAAGATGTAGCTTATAGCTAAACATTTAATATCCGACAACTGTTGTACGAGCAGTTTTTGGCACATTAAGAGTGGATGTGCGAATATTTTAAAGTAAAACATTTAAAATGCATTATTTTACCATAAATTGTACAACATTCCTATTATTCCACTAATTCCTTTGAAAAATGTAATTATTTAATTCATTTAAGTAAATTAGCACCGTTATGTGATGGAGCACACTAGGTAAACAAACACCTCTTACTAATAAAACTTTGGTTAAAAAAGTTGAGTTAAAATGGTTGGCTTCCACGTTTTAAGTTCACAGCTTTGAGATGTCAAACACTGCACTGTGTCAACAACCATCATCATTTCTGGAGTGAGTCCTGTGTCCTGTGCATCATTCAGAGGATTCATTGTATTTTACATACAGTTGTCACTCCGGAAATGTTGCAGTGTGAACGTGGCCACAGGAAAACAGCTTTTTTACAAAAAAGAGGGTATCTTTAGATTTAAAATGAACATTTGAAACGATTTAAATTAAAAAAAAACTATGAACACACTGATGAGGCTCTGTCAGTGATATTTACATACAGTCCCTTTAGTCTGCGGATCAGCAATGGGTTGGTTCTGTCTCCATGTCTGATGGTTCTCAGGCTCAGTGCAGCAGACTGCATTACCCACAGTGACCAGCAGCGGGCGCAGTAGCACTGCACACAGGCAGTCTGGTGTATGTGCAGGTGCATGCAGATACTTTCACGCCTCATTGGGTGGAGCCTTAAAGAACATCTCCCTGCAGAGCCGCACCGTGTCTTCAGGGGAGCAGACGGTGAAGCCGATGGTACGAGGGTCTTCGAAGATCTCGTAGTCATTTCCACCCTAAACCGTTAACAAATAATAAAAATAAAGAGACATAAACAGACATTAATAGATATAACACACATATATATAATATATGAAGAGTTCAGATGCAAAACCCTCAAAGTGCCGTTTGAAATTTTCTTCTAAAATAAGCATTTTATCAGGCTCCTATATTTATGTTAAGTTATTTCACTTTAATGGCAATGTATAGGTCATTTTCTAAGCAATTAAAGTGAAATAACTGAACATAAACACAGGAGCCTGAGAAAAATGCTATTTTAGAAGGAAATTTACAGATGGCAATTGAGGCTTTTGCATCGGAACTCTCATTATAGAGATATCTATCTATATATATATATATATATATTATATATTATATATATATATATATACGGCAATTCGATACGTACCAGTGACGTTTCATTGCCGAAAAAGTAGATGGCGTCCAATCCTTCCTGCTCCAAGACGTCCAGACAGAGGCGTTTGTCCCAGCCCTCTGGGAAGATGTCGCGAAACTGACAAACCCCCTGCAGACAAGGACAAAAACCAGATATATAATAGAGAAATGGATTGCTATGACATCATGAAAGTGAAGCCGCAGTGCCGCCATATTGGTAATCACTAGTGTGCGTAAACGTTCTATGAATCATATGGAAAAATTATCTGATTTTAACGAAAAAAACTTGCCAACAATCAGCATTTTAAAATCTGAGAAGTATCTCTGTACATTCGTACAATGCAAACACCCTAGGCATGTGGTTATTTTTTTAATGTCGGGAATTTCCCCTACTTATTAAAAAGCTATGTTCATTACAGAAGTGAACATCATGAACATGCTACACATCAGACCGACACGACCTCAACATATATATAACAAATGACAAAGTGCTCATTCTGAAATCTGAATAAAGATGGCGGATCGTACACTTCCGGTGGCTTCACTGTCTGTTGGCAGTTTAGACGCATATGAGCAATCAGTCATTATATATAGATCAGTGGACAAAACCCACTATTAAGAGGACATTTAAGAAAAGATAGTCAGATTCATTTAGCATTGGTGTAACCTTGAGCATCAAAAGTTTATCAAGGATGCCTGCAGTGTTTTTCCAAGTTAATGGTTTGGAGATAATGTTCAGTAAAGGTGTAGAGAAAGATTTTAGCTGTTTGAAACTTCTACCAGCTCTCATCCCCATAAATCAACACATGCTGGCCAATCTGATGCCAGCAAACCTGAACATGTCAATTTTCCAGAATTTTCTATCTGGTTTCCAACCGCATCACCCAATGGCTCAAATAGTATAATATAGTGAGAATATAGAGGGAAAAAAACAGAGCCTAAATTGAGCAAAAGTGTGCAATTAGGTGCAGATGCTGATATTTATATGGCAAAAAAAGATGAAATTCTGATGCTTGTACTGTAAATCAATAAGATCTTTATAACAGTATAGTACAGGGGTCGCCAACTGGCGAACTCCGGTCCAAATACGCCATGAGATGCGTCGATCCGGACCGCGAAGCCTGTTGACATGTGAATAAGTACTGCCAACTCTATTTTTATAACAAAAATCAAATTATATCAAGCACATCAAGGTCAGTCCAGTAGCGTTTGGGTCATACGGCGCCAAGGGTTGCTACTACAGTTAACTGTTGCTGCAGTCAGACATGCAAGTATGTGCGGACAGATAGTGACAGTCTGTAAAAAGTCTTAAATTTATTGTGCAAGGCCAAAAAATCTGAAATGTACATAAAGGCTGATTCTGATTTAGAGAGGTCTGGGGAACGGGTTAAGAAAGACAAGAATTGCAATACGGCTTAATGTGATGATTAAATATCAAAAGGCTGTGATTTAATTGAATATGAATGCGGCAATGTTCAAAGTTCCTTCTGGGCCGGCTTTTGTGCTTCCAGTTACCGGGGAAACGCTATATTTCTACCATCCAAAAGCAACCACCTGTGGGCAGAGAAGGAATTAGCATTAATAAGCCCATGGTTTATGCAGCAACAGGTTGTAAATGGAATAGGGGAGCGCCCAGAAGATAATGCATTAGCAAACTTTCAACAATTAAAGACAGTAAAATATATATATATATATGTTATTTAAGTAATATAATAAATTATGCAATAGTGTTTAAATTAATATAATTTATTACTTTGCTTTAAAAAATCTATTTTCTTAAAAAATTTTAAAGGATGAAAGTTAATCATTAAAAACAAAACCTATATCTGAACTCTAAATCAGGTTCTACTGTCACTTTAAAGGGGTCCTATTATGCTATTTTACAAAGTCTTGGTTTTGTTTTGGGGTTGTACTAGAACATGCTCTCATGCTTGGTGGTTTTCGGAAAAAAAGGAATTATTTTTTTACATAATTTACATTATTAAAACACCTTTCTCCCCAGCCTGGCACAAACGGCTCGATTAGTTCCGGCTTTGATGAAGGCCTGCCTTCCAAAAAACGAAATGTGTTGTGATTGGTTAGCTTTCCCAGTTCGTTGTGATTGGCGAACAGCTTAGATGGTGTTTCAGTACTGCCCCACCCCTTTGCCAAAGCAGCAAGTTTCGTAAGGATGCGCGATCAATATTGCACTATCAATTTGCCCGGGAGTCAGACCCCGAGAATATTGAACAATAGGATTGCACATAACCTTTGCACGCACGGATTATTGCAAGACATATTAGAGTGGTAACATTATTGTTTTTTTGGGGGGTTAAATCACGTTTTAGATGGGATTTCAACAACCGCTTAAAAATAACTGCATTTACTATGTACAGATAAGCGCATATGTATTATTTTTATTTTATTTAATTCTAACATTATAACATGAATTGCAGTGAAACTGTTATACAGTTGAATTTATTTATACCATAGTCCAGTGTTTCCCAGGCGGCATATATATGCAAACTCATTCTCTGCCAGCAGGAGGCGCTGTTGGAGGGGTAGAGATCGAGGTTTCCCCGGTAAGGGCTGATACAGTAAGTTTTTTAGGGTTAATCTGTCATTTAGTGTGTTCCTCCAAAACCCGTCCAGCGGTTTTAAAACCGCAGCTCAGCAGTGAAACAGAGAGTTTAACGAGTTTACAAGCCCTGAGGCTCATTCTCACAGTAATGACCCTTTTTGTGTGTGAGACGGTCTGTCTTCAGCAGGGCCGGATTATCCAATGGGCACAGGCCCATGGGCCCATGCGCACTTGGGGCCCAAGCGAGGGGAAGAAAAAAAATTCGGAGTGTCTTTACATTAAGTGCAAATAGCGCGCTTGTTGGCAAACGCTATTTACAGTAGCTCCGCCCACCAATGTCTGGTTGACACTTAATATTAAAAAAGACGCATTGCATTTAATGGCTTCATTGGTGTGGGCAGTAGGGCGTCAGACTCACAGAAATACTTTTTGACGCGATCGACCCGGGTTCGAGTCCGCCACTATATGGGCCTCATTCATGAAACACGAGCAGAATAAATTTTTTGTGTAAATCATTCATAAAGCCGTTCTGACAAACTTTCGAACCCATGAAAATGAAAACGTCACTGTCACAAGCCATCCAATCAATAGGACAAATGCTACACCGACCAACCATCCTACTTATACAACGACTGAGCAACAATGGAGAAGATAATATTACTGGTTACTGCATTTTTATATTCAGTTATATTCTTCGAAATGAGATACTAGTAATATGTTACTGCCGTGAATATTCCACATCATAGCAACCAAATCTTCAGCTGGAAAAACGCTGTGCCACCAAAGAGTTCTCAAGCGCCACCAGCTAGACGTTTTCAGAAGAGCACCTGGCTAACAATGCTTTGATGGACACGTTCATTTGAATATTTATTGTTAGGCATATGGCTCTTTTTTTTTTTTTTTTTTTTGCATTTATGAAATATACTGGAGCCAAACCTGAGAAGGGAGTCCAGAATATTCCACTGTGTTCCTGGACACGTAATTTACGTAGCTGTGTATTTCATAGGCGGGGATTATGTTCAGGCAGCGGCTGTTTGCACAGTGAAAATAGCATATTTTCTTAGCGATATATGCTATTTACACTAAGTGCAAATAGCTTTAGATTCTATTTAAAATATGTTAAAATAGCAAGATTTTCTGCTATTTATACTACTTATTGCAAATAGTGGCAATTATCTGAACCTCAGTTTTGTAGTACATTATAACAGTATGCAATAACTTATTGCGTCTAAATTTTAATTTTAATTAAAATTATTAAATGGATGCCATCTTATTGGGACAATAAATCCCTCCCTACACCTATACCCTTACCCTACCCGATAAAATATACTTTATTTTCAACTTTTTGATTATTTCCTTCATTTTCATTGAAAATAAATGCTTTTCTGATGTGATTTGAAATTTGAAAAGGGAGAAAAAAGTTCGCCAAAAGGCAGATTCGAACCCAGATCGATCGCGTCAAAATGAGTACAACACACGTTTTACCCTCTGCGCTAATAAAGCTGACGATTGTCTACTGTCTTTCGTAATGTTGACCAGCCGAATCACACGTTGGTGGGCGGAGTTAGTGTAAATAGCCTCTGCCAACAAGGCGGGCTATTTGCACTTAGGGGAAATAGACACTCCGCTATTGTCATCAAATCTGATGTGTATGAAGTGTTTGTGAATTTGGAGGAGAGTTTTCGGGAAGGTCTGTTTTACGGGCAGATTACTTTGAATTTACTCACATATTTACGCAAGTTTCATGAGTCCCTATGTTATTATTCTGTTTAATATACAAAAATACTGAGATGCAAATAGTATCTGCCAATATAAAGTACAGATAGCATAATTACTATTTACACATATTGCAAAGATTGCTGCTGGTCCAGGAAAGCATTGTTGCAATCATGTGATGTAAATCCTGTATGATAGAGGATGCGATCATAGGCTGTAACCTGTGAGTGTAATCCTGTATAAGCTAGAGGTGTTTCCAACAATTAGTACCCTATAATTTAAAACCTTGAATGTGTGTGCGCACGCGTGTGTGTGTGTGTGTGGATGTGGGGGGCCCGACAAGACATTGTGCCCAGGGGTCTCTGAATCCCTAACCCGGGCCTGGTCTTCAGAGACGTGAACTCCGTGACTGTTTGTCCTCAGAGAGATTGAGAAACTCTGCAGGACCGAAATCAGTCGTTAAAAATGAATTATCGTCCCACACACACCCTCAACTCACACAGACACTCATTAGTGTCGCTCCACTGGACTTGCAGCAACATTCCAGCACTGACTCAACAGTTGCTCGAGCAATAGCCAATAAGAGGGCTTGATCACCTCACACCCCTGGCCCCTCCCCCTCTGACTGTCCATCACACAGATAAAGAAAAACATAAGGCCGGTGTGTGAGAACTGAGCTGAACTGCTGAAAATGGAGTCCAGATGTCAAAGCTAACGCATGCACGACCGTGTGTGTGTGTGCACAGCAAACGCAAACAGGTTGTTGAGTAAATACTCGTTTTCTCTCACGGGTCATTGGTCTGTCAACACACACGAGTGCATCCGTTAGCGCTCGCTTATCATCTTTAACATAGATAGCGTGCGTGCGTGTGTGTCTTTTGTGCTGTGCAGGTACAAACAGCTCTGTTTCAGCATGGCTCATTTGCTTCAGATCATCAGAGAGCTGGTGATGTAATTTCCTGCTCACCTCTGGTGAACCGCAGGCCTTTTCCAGCAAACTCCTTCTGCAGAGCCGCCACAAACTTCTCTCGTATCTTCTCTCTCTGCGGGACAGGAGAATTTGGATTGAAGTTTTGGGTTGTTTTTAATGTGTGTTTAGGTTCATTAGTGCTTTAAATGAAAACAATCCATTCGTATGGACCTGTTCACACAGGAACACAGATCGTCTAATGACAACTGTCCAACTTGCTTTACTAAATAGACCTTAAATAGACCTTTCATTGGCAATTTGTTTGATTTTCTGTTTCATCGCTCTTGATATAAACAGACCATTTAATGAAACCCGTTTTGGGTTTTTTGTGAACAAATCCTCAACTTTTAGCCAATGGACCCTTTTCACAAGACTGTGATGATTCATTTAATGGTCATCAGCATCGTAAATCCTTGAAAGTTTTTAATATTTTGAGTTTTTGAAAAAATGTATGTACATTTATAACACTATACTTTGTATTATATCTCCTTTGCATCAAATTAAGTGCCCCTGTTATGGGTAATGAAAGGTTCATATTTTGGTTTTGGGAGTCCCCAACAACAGGTTGACATGCATGCAAGGTCAAAAAAATCACTTTCATTGTCTTATAATATGCATTTATTTTTACCTTAATTGCTCAACGACTCCCAAACGATTCGCTCAACGATTCATTTTTCCAAACCCCTCCTTTGCGTGACGCTAATCTGCGGTGATTGGTCCGATTGGTCTCATTTTCATTTCATCTTGCCTGTGATGCCTGATAAAGCAGCGTTTGTTAGCGCAGTGCTGCTTTGTTTACAGCATTACAGGGGAAACCGCTATTTTTACCGCTCCAAAAGCGCACCTAGTGGCAAAAAATGAATTTGCATTTTCATTCAGACAAACGCGAAAAGACCAACAAGTGGCCGGGCAATATGCTAAGTTTCTGCGAATGTTGTTGTGTAATTTTATTGAAGTATTGTGTGAAAATGAAAGTAATCAATATATATATTAATATGCTGAATTATGTTAACTCTGGATGTCATAGAACAAATAATAGTCTTTTCATTAGACAGTGAACCTTTCATTACAAAGTACACCTGTGAACTTGAAATAATGTAACAACATGTATAATGGTCCTTTCATTAGACAATGGACCTTTCAGTAGACAGAAGACGTAAACATGAAATAATCTAATAATATCAGGAGCAGGTGGATGGATTTGACACACACCTCCTCATGTGACCACTACCAACCAATGGAAGGTGGCAAAACAAAAACAAGTAGATAAATTTGACACACATCTAGTATGACCACACTACCAACCAAATAGAAAACAAGGCCAAAAGAGTTGGAAACAAAATTGTGGCAAATCAGGTATCTATAACCTAATAAAAAATAACCGGAACAAAGAAAAACAGAAAATGACCAAATTTGGAGAAGACAAGGGGTATATAATATGAGTTGATAAACAAAGACTTTGGAATGATTTGGAATTCTGTGACTGTCTTCCCGGCTTTGTTTATTTGTTAAATAAAGTCTTATTTTGACAGCTGGAACTCTGCTCCTCCACTTCATTGGCCGCACCCAAGAAAAATCCACTACAGATTGGCGTCACGAACAGGATTGGCTTGGGGTGCAACGTCCGCGAGGGCCATCGTGGGTGGGGTACCTGGACTGCCATGCAAACAGATCTCTAAAAGGGGCCCCGGAAAAACGAGGTAGGCAATATTTTGCTTATATTGGAAATAAGACTGTTTGTGTGGTTGACTAGGGTCACACCTGTGGTGGTAATCTGAGACAGGGCTTCACCAATAAATTAATCTAAGATTTGAACTGAATTAAATTAAATAAAAGTGGAATTGAGAGGTTCCGGATGTCAAAAGATTCACATGCTTTAGAGGAGTAAAAAGCTTTTGTATATAAGTTGTAAATAAGAAGAAGCGCCGCGCTGTGCCAAGAAGGGGCACATACTGGGTCAAAGACCTTTCAAAATAAGTAAGCCCAGGAATCAAGAGAGCCATTCAGAAAAGAGGGAACGTGGCTCTTGAAGGGTACTTATGAGAGAGGACTTTCCAAAATAAGCAAGCCCAGGAATTAAGGAGCCGCTCAGACGGGGGAGCGTGGCCTTAAGGGGTGCTTATGAGGGAGGGGTTGCTTTGATCAGAGTATTAAGTTGTGTACACGAGGGTCGAGAAGGACACTAAAACCTGTCAGTACTTCCCAAACTCATCAAGCCAGGACTCAACGAGTCGTCAGACATGGAGCGTGGCTTTGAGGGGTGATTTGGCGGGCCAGGGGCGGCTGAACTGAATTAGGTGTACTGCAGACTAAAGTTTAAGACTGTAGTCTGTGAGGCAGTATCTGTTGTAAAGATAGAAAGAATATTCTGTAGTGTGCGTCAAAAAAAAAAAACAAATCAAAACGAAAAAAAAATTTTGGTGAAAACATGAAGATTGGCATGTTTTGCTGCACTGATAACGTGTTGGCGACTTTGCGCTGTGTGAAAAGATGAATAGAGAGTGGTGGGCGACACTATATGTTTATTGTAATAAACAGCACGCATTTAAAGGACGATTGAATGGTGAATTAACATGAAGCAGAGAAACATGAAACGCCATAACAATTGTATAAAACACACAAACTAAACTGAACATAACGCTTATTTGAGAGAATTGTACAGTATTGAGGGAATTGTAAGAGTTAAAAAACACAAACAATATTCCAAGAAATTGGCCTCTGATAGGTGTTGGGACACCGGCCCAAAGGTTTGCCCGACGTTGTGATCCAAATTGTGAACATAAACCTGAAATTATTAATAAAAGCAAAAAGATCTAAAGAACGTAATGATTTTCATTCTCCATAAGACAGAGGGAAAGGGACAGGACGCGGCAGACTTGGTGTATTTTCTCTTCGCTCGTAGGTGAGTGTAGCAAAAAGTTAGCGGTTAGGGGGACCAAGAGAAGAGAGCGGTCTTGATGTGTGCAGGCGTAGGGAAACATGTGTGGTGCGTGCGTGTGTATGTGAGTGGAGATTGCAACGCAGTGTGTGCTGAAATGCGTGTGGTGCACATGATGAAAAGAAGTGAGGCGCCTGCATGTTGTTGAGTGCAAATAAAGTTGTGCGTGTGTCTGTGGGATAACAGAGAAAAAGTGTTATGGTTGTGTGCGCGTGCTGGAGTGAAGGTGTCTGTTGGGTGAGTCCCCGCTGCTAAGAGTAAGGCTACGTATGATAGAGAGAGGGAAGAAAGCAGATGGAAAATAGACAGCGGTACTTATTTGTGTGTTCGTGATCCTAAAACAGAACAGAATGAGCATATAGCATATACCTAGACGAGCTCAGTTTGTGCAAATTATGAAACACCAACAGCGAATGGAGAACAAGAAAAGTGTGTGAAAGAATCTCAAAGATTTTTTGAATACTTTGCGAAAACAAGATGGCATCTGTAATATTTCGGTGGAAGCAGATTTTGGTTGCGGAAAGGGCAGGTACAAGATGACAGATGACACGAGAAAGTTTTTAGAAAAATGGATTAGCATTATAAATTTCAGGGAACACATAACAGGATCATGGCCAATAATACATTGGGAAAATATGGTTTAAACTAACATAACAAAGAAAACAGGTTCGAAAATTGACACTATCACTAGTGGACCTTATGCTGCTCCAACATTTTCCCCAACAGAAATGAAGTTGCCTCTAATTAATTGAGCTCCCAGTTGGTCGAACTTGTGGCACCTATTGGTAGGAGAATATGGCAGGTCAGTGGATAAAGGATACTACAGTAGCTACAATCCTTGACAATATATGTCTCTCACTGACCGTTGTCACACGAGAAGTGGACTGTTTATCTAGAGTGATAGTCAAATCAGATGAAATGGGAAACATTATGCCAGTGACTATACTTAGTAGAACAGTGAGACGTTTGTTGGTGACTATTGAGCTGAGAGGTGTGCCACAAATACTGTATATGCCATTATGGATGGTGAGCAGAGAAAGTAAAAATAAAGAAAAGGGGCCCAGGACTAACAGTTCAGCACACTGAGAAAACTGCTTAAATAAATTAGTTAAAATAAAATAAAAATGGCAGATGAGATAAATGTAAATAGAAAGAGGAAAAGGAGAGGCAAGCGAGGCAAACAAATTTTAACAATACAAGAGAAGAGATTATTGATTGATTACCTGGAACCACTTAATTTAAAATATTATACAAAGGATGATTTAAACATTGTTGTATATAAAATGGAAAAGTGTTGTATAAAATTAACATCATCTCTCACCTACTCAACTTGGGCAGGGGGAATTACAGCGACAGGTCGTCACCTTCATTTGAGAAGACTATGGAGTTTTGAAGCATTCAGCTTGGGAGAAAACATCATCTGGACAAAAAGCAATCTTCAGAGGAAAGAAACAAGAGGCCTTGTGTTACCCTTCAAATTACTAACCAGAAAACACTTTGTGATTATTTTAAAATATTTGAGGCAATCTAATCAACTTCTATAAAAGGTGATAAGTCCTCCACCCAGCAAAAATCCAGGTGAAAATCATGGGTCGGATACTTTTAGTGATCCTCGTCTGATTAGCTTGGTGAAGATTAGCTATTAATTAAAACACTGGGATTAGAGAGGTAAATCACTGAAGGAAGTAATAATAATAATAGTTAATTGTGTTGACATTTGCTAACTCAAATTCAAGATGGCCCCTCCGTAGACTTTGTGGTCTTTTCCAAACTCCAGCCTGTAATGAATAATAAGATAGCCTCAAGTAAGTGGGGCAGAGAGACCCAAAGAAATGGATTTCTAATGTCCTGGCAGAGGGAAATTTATAATATACGATGTGTATAACGTAGGTCAGTGGTAAATTATAAGACCAATGTAAATCGCAAAGAGACTGCACCAGAGAGCAAGAAAGAGGGGATTGACTCTGTTCAACACATGACTTCCTATTATTACAATAGAGACCAAGAAAGAGAAAATAAGTAATGAAATAAAATGAAAAGCCACCTCCATATTTCCTTCCATCCGATCAGACTGTTAATCATATTCCATTCCGGGGAGGGAAAAAATAACTTTAAAGGGGCATAAATTTGAGGGTAGGTTCAGATGTGATACGATTTGACATAGATGAACAGATTAGCAGGGGAAATAAGGAGACTAGCAGTCCACAGAGAGACGCACGAACACCACAGCCCCCCGGAGGGTCTGTAGCTACAAGAGGAGGGACTATGAACATCAACACCTAAGCCTCAAGCAAGATACCGAGTGAGAGAGAACAGCCCACAGGGTGGAGTCAAGGAGTGACAGGCTTGGAGGAAAAGGGCACAGGGGCTACAGAGAGGAGGGGAGAGATGATGAGTCACTCGCATACCGAAGACATTCTGCAATACTTGAAGAAATGGAAGACCAACACAAACAGCAGACATCAGTTAGTGGAGACTCACTGTATGGGCGGTTCAAGGGACTCCTTGATGAGCAACCTGAAGGAGCAATGGCAGATGATGACTCAATTCAAGAAGCTCTGGAAGATATGGAGAATAGATGCTACAAAACAAGAGACAGTCTCAAAAAGCTGTCCACATGACAAGAGAAGATTTCACACAAACTGTAGACGAATTGCAGCAGGAGCTGGATAAAATGATGAGCAAACATGAACCAAAACAACCACACCCAAACCCACATGATTATGTCCAGCAGAAACAATACAAACAAGTAGCTGGGACACTGGTCATGCATGACATAGAAGATCCAAAAGACCAGTTTCAAGTTT
>JADLZN010000649.1:15000-29834 GCA_018155175.1 Sinocyclocheilus anophthalmus | reverse complement strand
TTTTTTTTTTTTTGTCCATTGGACGGTTGACACGTGCTCGAACCGGTCACGAAGGGCGTCCAAGTGTTGACGAGCTCGAGTTCATGACGGGCAGCTTTTAATGTAAACAAAATAAAGCATGTATAGGCCTATATGGCTGTAAGCTTACACCTGATCAAAAGGTGATGTATTATGTATATCAGTAAGTTGGGTTTGTATTTTGTTGTTGCGTTAAGTTGAATTTTCATTCATCACTATACGTGATTTACCCTATTATACTTTACTGACACAAATTGATAGGTGAAACAACAAAAAGCCACCCACAAATAGTCTATAAACAAAGCAGCAGGCTGTCTTTGAGTTCACATGAACAACAGTTAAAGTTAATCGTCGTTAGGCTACAGAAGAATACCATAATTCCTACGTTCAATTAGGCCTAAGACATCGAGAGTCACGCGGACCTATAACAACCCAGCCACAACACATAATTGCGAATAACATGCCTTACCTTAACACAGAATCAACCACAGAGTCCAGCGTTTATATTTTTTCTACGCATCTTTGAGTTAACATGTACTAAACATGAGTGGAATTTGCACCGCAGCACCCCCACACCTTGATGATCATGACAAGAATAGCATGTATGGTTTTCTTTATTGAAATGAATTAGGTTTAAATCACCGTCATGCATGAATGAATGATATTTTTGCAATTTTACACATAATGATCCACGATGATCACATTACACAAAACTGAAATTGCACTTCAAAATAACACATTGTCAATATTTTTTGAGACCCCCCAAAATTTCATAAATCACGTTTTCAGGGGAGCCCATGTCTTATTAATGGGAGCCGAGCTCCCCCTAGCTCCCCCGTAGTTCGCACCCTGAATACAACACATTAGATGAAGGCAGAAAAAGACTCATACAAGCTGTAATTAACTGCAGAAAAGTTCTGTGAGTGTTCATGTTTTACAATGAAGAGTTCCTTCTGGATGGAATTGCACCTGCTGTTGTTTTGCTTATTTTTAGAATGTCTTGATGTGTTTTATAAGAATTAAGCAGATGTGATTGCAATGCTAATTGTAGAATGAGGTTAAGAATTTGATTATTTTGTGTTCTGTTCTGTTTCAGTCTTGCTGGCTGTAATCTCACTGAACAACATTGTGAGATTGTGTCATCCGCTCTACAATCCTCAAACTCTGTCCTTAGAGAGCTGGACCTGAGTAACAATGACTTGCAGGATTCAGGAGTAAAGCTGCTCTCGTAGCGGTAAAAAAAACAATTTCTCTGAGGAACATAATTGTGGACTAAAGCAGGGGTGTCCAAACTACGGCCCATGGATGAATTTTAAGTGGCCCGCAGCTGTCTTAAATAGTCTATATATTTTATATGACCCGCCAAGCATAATTTACAAAATAGGCCTATGCGGTTTCAAAATGTCAACACAAGATGGCAACACTAAATTTTAGACCAGATGTAGCAGTAAAACGCGAGTGATAACAATTTGATAACTCATATGCGCTCTAATTTATTTAGCGCACGCGAATTCCTAAACGCGTCAAAAGTGGAAGAGCGTGACTCGTTTGAACCGCGCTGCACGGACCGTTTTTAGCTCTGCCATATAGGCCAATTTAATGTAATGTAATGTAAGGGAGTCATGAAATATAGTCCAAATTACAGACATTTTTTTTTATATTTAGCAGTTTGTGCTTTCATGTGTTAATAGACTAAATACAATAAAGCTTTAAAGACAAGATATTTACAGCTTTTTGTCCTCAACAAAACACAAGCTACTGCTACGGTCAACTCAACATCATACATACAGGGCCCAGTGCGACCACACCAGTTGCACCCCCCTATGGACGGCCCTGTATACATGGCTTTAAGGTTTTTTATTCCTCACTGTCACTGTGTAAGATTACACAACAGACAAACAACTGACTTCTGCCTCCATCTTAATCATGGTCATAGTTTAGGTCTATTTATGAAAAGATTTGTATGAAGTTTAAAATGTATGAATTTAACTACAGAAATAGTAATTCCATGTTGTACATTTAAATGTTGTTAAACATGAATGTGTAAAAATGCTATTTATATTCAGTCCCACTTTATACTAGATGACTTTAACTACTACATATGTAAAAAAAAATAAAAAAAAATAAATACAACCTTATTGTGTTCATGATGTATTGCAAAACACGTTTGTTGCTACTGATGTGGAATACGGGTAAGAGTAAAGACAGGTTTTGTGATATGGTTAAGTTTAAGGGTGGGTTAAAGGCATAAGGGTAAGATCAACAGTGTAATTATAGATGTAACTTCAAATATTAGTAACAGATGTCATTTTTCATTACACTAAGAGAGCATATTTAAGAGAGTTAACATACATTTGTATTGTACGTCATTCATCTCTACCACATTACTTCCTATACATAAATAACATATATGTACTGCAATCATTTCAATCATGTTTGTAATTTTTCTGTTTCTGTTTAATCCTAACTGTATGTTGTGTGCAGAGAGTCTCAATTTATCATCACAGGATCATGTTGTAAAGCAGTAATTTTTGTTTTGGTATAAACAAAACCCCCTCCCTCGCCTCCACCGTCACCCGTCGATCCACCTGTTCCTGTCCTCGTTTTGTTAATTAGTTTTGATTAGTCATCCAATACACCTGTGTTTCCCCAATCATCTCCTGTATTTAAGTCCTAGTCGGTGCAGTCTGTCTCTGTCGGTTCTACTTTATGTTCATGTGTTTCCTGCCGTTCCCAGTGTTGGATGTACCCTGTGTTTCTTGGATTAAAGACTGTTTCGTTTATTCCTCGTCTACATCATTCCTCGCCATCACAGATTGTGACAGTTATATTAAAAAACAAATTAAAGCATTATGACTTTTACACTAGATGAGGTCATAACACTATTTTAGCATGCAAAAGTATGTGTATAAACTGTATCTGACTGGAAGTGTTATGGTGGATTAGAAATTTAGTCTGAGCCCTCTTCTATCTTTGATGAACATATAGCGCCCCCTTTTGGAAAGGGAGAGAATGTTCTCAAATTCTTTTTAATGTATGTTCATCACTCAGAATGAGTTGTTTTGTAAATTTGAGTTGTTTTGTAAATTTGAACAGAATTTAAGGAAAGGAAACAAACGAGATTCAGAATTTCAATTTAAGTTTTAAACGTGTTCATTAATGACTAATAATTCATTACAATTGCATTATACATCATTGATAAGCAGTTATGATAAACTGTATGAATAAAAAGGGTGACTAACACAATACCTGACAAATAGTGAACCATTTTTAACTCACGTTATAATTGCTTAATAAATATATTTCTTCTTACTTTTTTCACCCAAAAACAGATTCCTGATTTATATCATGATACTGCAAAAACTTACTATTAATTTTTAAGTGTGTTGTATTTGTGGTTTTCTCATAAATATCTCATCTCTGTTCAGTTTGACTGACAGGCATCATATTATACCTAAAAATTATTTTTATGAAAAAATAATGTAATGAAAAGCATGTATATGTGTCATGTGTTCTCCCTGTTTCTGTTCTCCCTGATTACTCCTTGTATACAAACTAAAGTTATTATAGCAGTGTTTTTTTCAGTATGTTCTTTGTTGAGCCAGTAACCTCCCAGAGGGAGTCCTAGTGGAATATGAAATGGAGCCCCGCTCACATCCTCACCACTGAGGGCCAGCTGCAGCTGGCCTCTGTAATATAACCTCCACCTCCCATGTCTCCACCGTGGCCCTCCCACATCCCACCGGCTCCGTCTTGGTCAATCGGATTCCCGTAGTGGTGGCAGGAGGAGAGATAAGAAAGCAGGAAAGTATCTACAGCCAGACTCGAACTCGCATTGTCTGAAGCTCAACAATGAAGTGAGGCCCACAAGGCTATTTTGGTTGTGACAGTGTATATGCAGTCCTCTGTTTGTATCCTTGGTTGTATGTTCTCATCTATGTATATTTTGGTCGTTCTGTTCACATGTTAAAAGCTATTTTGATTTCTGAGTATAATTTTGAAGGATTTTGAGGAATTAGAATGGGATTACATGCGTTTGTATTTTAGCATAAGATAAATGCTTTCTTTTAACAAATGTATCACTTATGTACAATCACTTCATGAACAGTTTTTCTTCTGCTTTGAGACTCACTTGAGAATGTGATGATGATGTGCCACTAGAAGGAGCATGTTTGCTTTCATATGAATGGAGTAAAAGGCAAAGAAGATTTTCTTCAGTGAATCTTTGCAGACAGGTAAATCAATGTTTTGTGTGAGTGAATTTTGATGTTTTATGCAAAAAAAAATGTTTTCTTTAATAGTCTTGCAGTGTATATTTTGGTGCAGTGATGTAATGCATGCGGCACAGAAAGAGCACCAGTGCAGTATGTCTGACATATGCTGCTGTGAGTTTGTGTTGAGCTACAAACAACACAACTGCTTTGAGATCCACGTGAGATGATGATGATGATGCTCTGCACCACTAGAGGGAGAACAAGACGAGAAAGAGACAAGAGACAAGAAAGTGTCACCTTGACCAGATGACTAAATGAAAGTAAAAGAAAGGATAATATTTTGAGGGTTTAAATCTATGCCTGGACATTTAAGAGGCAGCATATTGTGGTAAGTTCTGAATGATGGTAAGTTAATTAAGTTAATTTGAAGATATTTCACTGCCAGGACAATTTTAAACGTTTAAACTGTACTAATTATGCTATATAGTAATCAGACAATATCAGTAAAATAGTGATTGTTGATTCTCTTGCACAAATGACAGAATATGAGATGCTTGTTGAAAGTCATGATGTGCTTTAAAAAATAATAATAATACTAACTGCAGTTTTTATATTTGTTTTAGCTTACAGTATAAAAAAGTAGTGCTGCGTTCTGCACTTCTTTTGTCTCACAGGTACGACATTATTACTAAACCTACGGCTTTTCTACTGCAGGTACATTTCCATAACTGTACTGTAACAAACATTAAAAGCTGAATGAAGAGTGAGGAATGATTGTGTACCTTAATATAATAAAACCTGAAAAACAGCTCAAGATATTTGATATGCACCATTACATTTTTATTGTACTATGACAGTATGTCAAAAGATCAAGGAATATTAATGTCATGACCACTTTAAGGTACATATTGATATGTACCTTGAGTGAATCATTCTCATGCTATTATAATTTAAAATATGATTATTTCACAAGTTACATATTATTATATAATATATATATAGATCTATAAACAATTACATGTTTTTATGTGGATACACACTGCAAATTATGTATGGCAGTTCCTGATCTTGAGCACCTTTGAGTTTACCAGGAGTTATAGGCTCAGAATGCACTGAATTGAGTTGATTTGAGTAGAAAAAAAAACACAAAAAAAACATGTGCAGTACAGTATCATACTACACAAAACTGCAAATTTTACTTAACAGATAAGTATCCAAAGCTACTGAATAATAGTCTGCATTTAATTGTGTATCTGTATATTTAACTTTTTCAACTTTATCTTTCATCTTGAAATTGTGAAATCAGTGTGAGATAGGTTAAGCTTATTCAACCACATTGCTTTAATAGAGTGATATAGAAGGTCATCTGTTGTGAGACTGTTTAATCAAATGTGACCATGATTTGCTGTACTTTGTTACTGAGATGTTGTGTTTGTGTATCTGGTGTAGTATGTTATGTATTTTTATATATGTCTTATTTAGAGTAGGAAGGCAGTGCTTCTAAAATGAGTTCCCATGAGAAAAGAGAGAATGAAGACATTATGTCTGAAATAAGATCTCCTTCTCCCGGATCAAGCTGTGCATCTTTGTCTGATAATTACATTTGCAACCTTCCCCATGAAATAAGTTATGCAACAGAGAGTTCCAATGACTCCAGGTATGACATTAGCACTTTTGCAACTTTTTTTTATCAGGGCGATTTCTATTTTTTGTAGCTCAAATAGTAGAGCAGGGCTCTCACTCATGGGTTTGATTTCTATAGGCTTATTCACATGTTGGCATCTGTTGCCGTGTTCAGTATCTGTTTGTTGGGCTGTGGAATTTCTGAGAAGTGACGAACTGTAATCTGGTGATTGTCTGCTTTGGCCAGCTCCTGTCAGTGCTGTGTGAAATTATTTGTAATTCTTATCTGTATTCAGATAAAACCAAATTTGTCTAAACTAAATGAAAATGGCAATGTTGAATGTAATTGTGTTCCCATTATAGTTTGCATATAGAAAGTACACCTTGTATGATTTATACAATTGTTTATGCTTGTTTTCCCCAAATTCTCTTTCAATAATTAAATACAATTATTTAAATTGCTTTTAATCATTGAAACAATACTGAATGTTAAATAAAAGGGGGACAAATCTTTAATGGACAATATCTGTTAATCAAATAATAGAACTGTGTATCTTAATATACAATAATACAGTGTGTATGTATACTATACATGTTTGTCTTTTGTCACTACCAACAGGAATAAGACACTGAGATTAGAATTTCCAGAACTCAGCAGTGTGTCTATGAAAAGTACACAATCCATGTTTAATCATCCTACATTCAGTGATGGAACAGTGACTTCTGCCCAACAGTTAGTATAAATATTTAGTTGCTGATGCACTGCACATAATCTCAAATAATATGATTTTTTAATTAATTATAAAAAAAAAACAATGAACACTAAATGTTCTCCAAAATATGTAACATATATAATCCACACCGATATGTTTCTGATAATCTTCAACAGCCATTGTAATTACTGATATTGCAATTTTTGCTGCTCTTTCATTTTAATTTCAGCAGTGTGGAGATAGATGCTACAGTTGCATCCTACAATCAGACCCACATCAGGCAGGAAAGACCTGAAGCAGTCCTGCAGAGAGTCAAAGACCAACACAAAACCAGCATAAAGAACAAGTATGAACACTTATTTGAGGGAAACAAACCACAAGGAAATGAAACCCTCTTGAACAGGATCTACACACAGCTCTACATCATAGAAGGAGAGAGAGAAGGGGTGAATGAAGAACATGAGGTTTTACAGATGGAGAAAACACCCAGAACACAATGCTCACAACTCAATCCAATCAACTGTAATGACATCTTTAAGCCCTTACCTGAACCAGGATGTGAAGAGAAAGTCAAAATCAAGACTGTTCTTACTAAAGGCATCGCTGGAATTGGAAAAACCATCTCTGTGCAGAAGTTCATTCTAGACTGGGCTGAGGGAGAAGCCAATCAGGATGTAGATTTCATGTTTGTGTTTCCATTTCGAGAGATGAACTTGATTCAAGATCATCAGTACAGTCTTCACAGACTTCTGCTGGACTTCCATCCTGAACTTCAAGATCTGGACTCAAAGATTTACAAGGAGTGTAAAGTTGTGTTCATCCTAGATGGTTTTGATGAAAGCAGAATGACACTGTTTTCAGACGATGAGAAAGTTTGTGATGTGACTGAGTCTTCATCAGTGGCTGTGTTGATGTCAAACCTCATGAAAGGAGAGCTGCTTCCCTCTGCTCTCATCTGGATCACCTCCAGACCAGCAGCAGCCAATCAGATCCTTTCCAGATACATCAACCGTGTGACAGAAATTCAGGGATTTAATGACCCTCAAAAAGAGGAATATTTCAGAAAGAGAATCCGTGATGAGCATCAAGCAAACAAAATAATCTCACACATCAGAAGAGCAAGAAGCCTCCACATCATGTGCCACATCCCCGTCTTCTGCTGGATCTCATCCACTGTGCTTCAGAAGCTCCTGGAAGAAGATCTGAGTGCAGAAATCCCTCAAACTCTGACTGAAATGTACATCCACTTCCTGCTGATCCAGATTAAGAGAAAGTATGATGAAAGAGATCCAGAGAAACTCCTGAAGTCCAACAGAGAAGTGATTGTGAAACTTGCTGAAGTGGCTTTCAATCAGCTGATGAAGGGCAATGTGATGCTCTATGAGGAGGACCTGATTGAGAGCGGCATAGATGTCACTGACTCTTCAGTGTATTCTGGGATTTGCACTGAGATCTTTAAGGAAGAATCTGTGATTCATCAGAGGAAAGTCTACTGCTTCATTCATCTGAGCGTTCAAGAGTTTCTTGCTGCTTTCTATGTGTTTTACTGCTATTTAAGCAGCACAATGAAAGCCCTGAAGGTTTTCGATTTAATGCACAATTTGCATAAAAGTGCAGTAGATAAAGCCTTAGAAAGTAAATGTGGACACCTGGATCTGTTCCTGCGGTTCCTGCTGGGCATCTCACTGGAGTCCAATCAGAGACTCTTACAGGATCTACTGACACACACAGAGAACAGCTCAGAGAGCATCAGGAGAACCACACTTTACATTAAAGAGAAGATCAAAAACAGACAAGCAATCTCCACTGAACGATCCATCAATCTGTTCCTCTGTCTGCAGGAAGTAGAGGATCAGACTCTGTCCAGAGAGATTCAGGAGTTTGTGAAATCAGACAAGCACTCAGAGAAGAAACTCTCTCCATCTCACTGCTCAACAATTGCCTACATGCTTCAGATATCAGAGGTGCTGGATGAGCTGGATCTCAAGAAATACAACACATCAGATGAAGGTAGAAGAAGACTGATATCAGCTGTGATCAACTGCAGAAAAGCTCTGTAAGTGTTTAACCCATGTCTTACAATGAAGAGTCCTTTCTGAATGGAATTGCACTTTCTACCCTGTTGAAAAAAAAAACAGCATATGCTGGTTAGGTATGTTCTGCTGGTTTGAGCTGGTTTAAGCTGGTCCTAAGCAACTAGCTCCTGCTCAGTACCAGCTTAAAACCAGCACATGACCAGCTAAGAACCAGCTCAAACCAGCAGCCATGCTTTAAAACATATCTAACCAGCATATGCGGTTTTTTTTTTTTCAAAAGGTATTGTTGGGTTATTTTTAGAATGTCCTGATCTGTGTAACAGAAATTAAGTAGATATTGCCAATGCTAATTGTAGAATAGGTTAAGAATTTGATATTTTGTGTTCGTTCTGTTTCAGTCTTGCGGGCTGTAATTCAGCAACATTGTGAAGTTGTGTCATCAGCTCTACAATCCTCAAACTCTGTCCTTAGAGAGCTGGACCTGAGTAACAATGACTTGCAGGATTCAGGAGTGAAGCTGCTCTCCGATGGACTGAAGAGTCAAAACTGTCAGCTGGAGATACTGAGGTCTTTTAGAACATTATACATTCATAAATTCTCAAGTTGTTGTCAATGCAGCAGGTCTTTAAGATCAGATGTCACCAAACACTTTCCCTCTTCCCCTCTTTCTGCCCAGTTAAATCTTTGAAGTCAGGCTTACGAGGGAGGTGAGGCAGGTTTGGGGAGTTTGCCTATAGACTTGATGTCTGATTCAAAAAAATACACTTCTGAAAGCCCATATTTCTGCAATGTCTGCAGATTACTCTAATATAATATTAAGTGTGCAGACTATTTTCTTTGGTGTGACCAAAGTTCAGCACTCAGAGTTGTGTTTTTAATGTGCTGTCAAGTTAAAAATATTTATATTAAAAGAGCCTGTTTCAAGATGTTGTATTGCATTTAATTGATTGTTTCATGATCTTTCATGTCACTTCACAATATTTGTGCATATCGTTTTATAAGACGAGAAATCCAGTAAGGACATGCATACAGGTTTAAAACTGAGATCAACAATGATTCCTCAGGTATTTGAGAGTTAAGGGCTTCACAGATGATGCAATCTGTTGATGTGTTTTTGTAGGTTGTCAGGCTGTATGGTGACAGAAGAAGGCTGTGCTTATTTGTCTTCAGCTCTGAGTTCAAACCCCTCAAACCTGAGAGAGCTGGATCTGAGCTACAATCACCCAGGACAATCAGGAATCAAGCTGCTCTCTGACGAACTGAAGGATCCAAACTGCTCACTGCAGAAACTCAAGTATGTGGGGTACAAGTTTAGAAACCTTGTCTGCAGCAAGAGCCCAAACTTCACATCTCTGCATGTACTAATTCAATCCCTATGCTCAAAAAATGTATCTGTCCACTTCAGACATTCTGTAAAAGTAACTTTGCAAGTTTAAGTCAACTAACAATCATTAGAGTATTAGTAGACTGTTTGCTTAATATCTGCTGTTCCCAATAGACAATCCTCTGGCTATAAATATCTTTGCAAGTACATGTCAGTTTATTCTACTAACACCAACCATAACCTAACAGTCTACTAATACTCTAATCAGAGTTAGTTGACATGCAGTTGATTAGTACTTCTATTTAGTACAATGTCTAAAGTACACATCGAGAAAAACAAAAGTTTAAACTCGTATTTCCTGTAAACCTGTTCACTATGGACTGAATATATTGAAACACTGAGACATACAGCTTGAGAAAATGATTTACAAATGAACTGGAATCATTACATTAAAGGACTGTATGTGAATAACTATTCCAATTACTTTATGTCTGTATGTTTGTGTTATTTTAGTTTGGACCATGGAGAGCCTTTCAGGATCCAACCAGGACTGCAAAAATGTAGGTTCTTTGTCTGGCACACTCTTGCACACTTTATGAAAACAAACAAAATTATACAACTGTTTTCATCTCTCTTCTTGTATTCAGATTTCTGTGATCTCACACTGGATCCAAACACAGTGAGCACTCAACTCATTCTGTCTGAGAACGGAGAGGTGAAATATGTGGATGAGCAGCAGCAGTATCCTGATCATCCAGACAGATTTAAAGATGTTCCTCAGGTTCTGTGTCGAGAGAGTCTGACTGGACGCCATTACTGGGAGGTTGAGCGGACTGGCTGGGCTCGTGTAGCAGTGGCCTATAAAACAATCAGCAGGAAGGAAGGGATGATCTGTAAGTTTGGATACAATAACAAGTCCTGGTGTCTCTTCTACACTGTTGATGGATTTGTTGTCTGGCACAACAATCTGAGCAACAACATTCCTGCCCCTTCACCTTCCTCTAAAAGAGTAGGAGTGTATCTGGACGTGTCGGCCGGCACTCTGTCCTTCTACAGCGTCTCTGACACACATACACTCACACACTTACACACATTCAACACCACATTCACTGAACCCCTCTATGCTGGCTTTAAGGTTTTTTATTCCTCACTGTCACTGTGTAAGATCACACAACAGACAAACAACTGACTTCTGCATCTATCCGAGTCATGGTCCTATGTCTGATTATGAAAAGATTTGATGTATGGAGTATATAACGTATGAGTTTAACTACAGAAATAGTAATTGCATGTTGCACATTCAAATGTTGTAAAACATGAATGTGTAAAACTACTAGGTATATTCAATCTCTCTTTGTATTAGATGTCTGTAAATATTATATATCAAAAAAGTATTTATTGTCTTTATTATATTGCAAAATACTGTTCCTGCTATTGAATACGAGTAAGGTTAAGGACAGGTTAAGGGCTAGTGATAGGGTCAACAGTGTGATTATAGATGTAACTATATAAATTAGTTACAGATGTGATATTTATGGTGTATATAAGAGAGCATATTTAAGTGAGCAAACAAACATTTGTATTGTACGTCATTCATGCTGTTTATTTATCTCTACCACATTACTTCCTACACGTATATAACATATATGTACAGCAATCATTATGTTGTTATTCTGTTACTGTTTAATCCTAGCTGTATGTTGTGTGCTAGCTGTATGTTGTGTGCTGTGTTGCCTTCACAAGTAAGTAGATACGAGAAAGAGACCGTCTCTATTTCAAGGATTTATTATCACATGATGATGTTGTAAAGCAGTGATTTTTGTTTTGGTATAATAACACTTGCTGAAATTGTGTTGGTCAGACGATGTCTAACTGAGCGTGGAAAATGATTCAATAAACACTACTGATTATCACTTTATCTCCTGCTTTCTGAAATCCACATGCCTCTGTCTGCGTTTGGGCTGACAGAAACATTGATTTTATGTAGACACATTTAATATGTGTGGAATTTTGAATTGAAGAGTCACTGAGATCCTCTTGTTTTCTCAGAACTGAATGTGAAACAAAAGTGAACGAACCGGTTTCTCCAGATGTACTATTCCTGCAGTGTGTTAACTATAAATCTGCAGTGTTTAATGTAAATCTGCAGAGTATTTACAGTAAATGTTATAATGAGCTACTGACACGACCCAGATCAAGTACTTCCAGTGTGTTCATTAATTAATGAACTGTCAGTTGGATTCAGTGCAGTTTGATGAGCACTTTCACAATACATTGCTCCCCTTTACAGAGATCAGATCCTTGTCAGAAGCTCCTCTGACAATTGTTGAATTAGGACAAACATTAATTATTCACTTAAAACATCAATATTTCCATGAGTACTTCACTCCCAGAAAACCAAACTATTTTCATTTTGTTATTAAACCCGGTTTTAAACTAATACACATCTACCTGATACTAAACATAGCAGAGAACCTTAATATTATGCGAATAAATACATTAAAGCATTATCATTTGTACACTAAACAAGGTCATAACATTATTTCAACGCACAGAAGTTAACTGTATCTGACTGGAAGTGTGTGGTGGGTTAGGATTGGAGCCTGAGACTGAATTGTTTTGAATTGTCTCCATCTACAGGTGAATGTGCAGCATGACACAGACACATTTAACAAAAAAGGCAAGTTGTGCTTGTCATATTTCATTTTATTATAGGCTATACAGTGAATATAATCAAGAGTATACGTGCACATATTACCTAAACCACATATTAATATGTTTTGCATTTTTTAAATGAAAACTAAATGAGTTGTGTTTTATATTTTGAAGAAAATGACAAGGCAGTGGTGCTTGATATCATTTCGTTTTATTGTAATGCGTGTATTTGTTGTATGAACCATATTTTTGTGAGCCTATTAATATTTTAAATGAAACAAAAAAGAGGCAATGCTGTTTGATATAATATTTCGTTTCACTGTAATGTATGCACGTTCCCTGAACTACATTTGTGTGGCTATTAATATATATTAAATGAAAACGAAAAGAGGGAGTGATGTTTGATACCATATTTCGTCGTATTGTATACATACAGTGTAGATAACCGGAGTAGCCAAGGCGAGCTGACTGACATTATCAGTATAACTACTTGCTGTCCATTGCAGAACCCGGACTTGCATCCTCCCGTCCCCAAGAGTTCACACTCCTGAGTCGAACTTGCGAAATCCAAACTACCGAGGATGCAAGTCCGAACTTTGCGTACTTGTATGAGAAAAGTCTATATGTTCCATTCAAAGGGCCGATTAAAGGTGTCATATGATGCTGCTAAAATAACATTATTTTGTGTATTTGATGTAAAGAAATGTGTTTATGCGGTTTAAGGTTAAAAAAACACATTATTTTACACATAATGTACATAATATTTTCTCCTCTATGCCCCGCCTTTCTAAAACGCGTCGATTTTTACAAAGCTTATCGTTCTGAAAAGCGAGGTGTGCTGATTGGCCAGCTAGTGCGTTGTGATTGGCCGTATACCTCATGCGTGTGACGGAAATGTTTACGCCCCTTAACATATGTTGATGCCCTTCCGGAATGCCGGTGCGACAAGACCAAAACAATGAAAAACCATTATAAATGAGGCATTTGTTGCATCTAGTGGGGACATATTTATGGATTATAATGATTATACTGTCTTTTTACATGTTGCATCACGCCGCATAAACGTAAAACCATGTCTGCACTTGTGATCGGAGAAACAACAAACAAGCCCTACTCTACACTGCCCAAAGCGCTTTTAAATATTAATATAAATTCTTTATATATAAAAAACTTACTTGCAGTCTGTGAGTAAGAACAGCCGGCATTGTTGTCTACTCTTCAAGGATCAGGAAACAGTCCTCCATAACATGCGCTGCACCATCTGAATATTTGGGTTGAAGTGTTCTGGAAGTGTTGTAAATACAACTTAACCACTGTTTTCTAATCGTGTCCATTTTTGGAAGACCAGAAGTAGTTTCGCTTTCATAACGAAACACGTGTCACACACGCGGCAAGAGGGTGAGAGAGGCCGGGGTCTAAAGTGGGAACGGCCGGAGGGTGATAGTGAGGCAGGGCGGGGGGGCTTAGAACGGCGCTGCCGTGGATTTTGGGGTAGGACATGTGATGACCCCGGGCTGGACTCCGCTTAGTCCATGGTGAAAGCTGATCCGGCGATCAACAGCGCGAAGTTGAAGTTTTTCTTTAGCGACAAGCACGGATCAGCTCTAGGCACGACGAAGCAGATATCGTCCTCTTTTGAAGGCCAAACGAAGTAGTTTCGCTTTCACAAAGAAGCACACAGCTTCTTCACGACATGGCTGCAGCGTCAACGAAACTACAGTGAGAATAAAAGTTACGCCTTCTTTCTTTGTGTGAACATTTGGGCGCGTTATGCAAATATTCCCACATAGTGATGTAGACAATGTGGGGGTGTGTTAGAACGAGCCGTTTTAGGAGGTGTGGCTGACTCTTAACTTTTATAAGAATACTCTTTGGATTTGAGACTTTAGTCCTTGCAACTTTACGCCTTCTTTATGCACCAAGAACTTGTAACACTCCAAAGAAAAAGGAACAATTGAAATCACATCTTATGACTCCTTTAAAGTGTGCCAGAAGTGAATTTAAATCAGTTGTATTTATTTACAGAGGTATATTATGTCTCACTTCACACTTCTCTAGTAAGTTTCCTCTGTGTGTGAAGACGATGCAGGCTGTTTAATAGCACAAATCCATAAATGAATAATCCGAAGTGAAGTAAACTTCAATGCTCATAGGGAGCAGTACCACTGCCCTGTCATAAGACAGTTCAATCGCATGGAGCTTCCTCTAACCAGTTATCTGAATCCACGCTGCTATTTAGTCTTTCTACTTC